>CABFOW010000058.1:47773-117799 GCA_902141385.1 Timema californicum
CCCCCCCCAAGGATAACTCTCGAAATCTCGGTGACCTTGTTCATTCTTGCCTCGTGACTGGTTCATAATCCAACCCAACCTTACGTCGAACGTCGTGTATATGACGATTTTCTTCGTGTATTCCTGCTCATGTTGAGTGACTGCTTTGATAGATAGAACTTTAAGTAACGCGGAGTGATATCTAAAGACTTGATTTTCTGCTGGATCACGGTGATAACGTGTCATGTGTTCTGTTATATAACCGCACGACGAATTTGTTTACACCGCATTCTGTAGAAAGCTTTAACAACTATTTTACGAGACTTCGTCACTTGGCTCGCTGCGGCTGTTAACGCGGCTCGTCAATTGTTTAAAAAGCGTAAGTACCGGGCAATTTATATGATCAATCTCTTTATTTGTAAAGGAGATGCTGTGTGAATACTGACCAGATTGAAAAACAAGTTGTAAATAAAACTTACATTTTGTGAAGAATAAAGAGATACACATTTTTAAAAGTGGGCAAAACTTGAATCCAAATCTGGTAGAAAGGTAGATATATAAAAGTATGATGATTGAAGTTAAAAGTCAAAAACATCTCGGATTTGGTAACTTATATTAACTTACCTCTATTTTCTTTTGAATTTATATATTTGCTGCACGTTCTAGAACATAAAAACACATTTTTTGACTTGGTGTATGAAAATGTAAATTTAGATCTAGTAAATTTTTATAACTGTCAGATTTGTACATTTGTAAGAAAATTCGGGGTTGTGTCGTGTCCTCTCAAAGAGGTGAGAGTTAATTAATCCTGTGGTTTGTTAGGCCACCATTCCCACTCAGATACATATTTATTGTCCTGAATATAGTTTAATTTACAGTTGAGCCATAGATGTGTCTGACTCAAATCTTTTTTGAAGGGGGGCATGTTCCCCCCTCCCCAACTAATTATGTAATGATGTTAAGATTTTAATTCCATCCCAGATTCAAATAGGTCCAACCATTTTCTCATTGGGACTAATTTGTTAAATACTTGTAAAAAGTATGTCCCGCCAGGCACGCCTATGGTTGAATCCTTAAATTTTCAAATCTTGACGGATGTTTGAGATTTGAGGATTTAAGAAAATATCTGGTTTTTGATATAGGCTAACTATTTTATTCAAATTTAGAACTAGCAACAAAATCATGTTAATATTTCATTTTGATTTCTATTTCATGTAACAAAATAAGAATTATTGTGAACTAAATCATAATTGATAGCAAAAATACTTTTATCTATATAATATTTTATAAAATTATTAATTCAACATTCATAGGTGAAATGAAGGTTCAAATTATTAAATAAAAGGATTAGATCCATTTTAATAAATTAAATATTTACAATTGGAAAGCTTGTTTAATGATCTGCCAACATAAAAATTGTGTAAAAAGTTTTTAAATTATAATTTTGTATTTGATACACAAAAATAATAATTTAGGGATGATTTGTATGTTAGATTTATTTAAAGGAAATAAAATAATAGCTAATAAATACATTGATTAAAATTGTCATAAATTGCCATCTTTGTTTATGAGATACCAACAACAAAAATAACAAAATTAATGTAATAGTTAAAACTCAAGTTATTGCAGATATCACAACAATGTCTGGAGGTTGGTGCGGCCGAGGAGACCGGCCCCGTACGTTCCCTAAGAGGGCTCCTGTGATTTGCTACGACAAACCGAAGGCGGCACTCGTGGACAAGCAGCTTTATGACACCATGAGGCACGAAGCCCTGCTGGGGGAATGTGTGCACAAGATGACTGTGCCCAAGAGGTCCGGTAGAACGTGGACTTTGAAGAAAGGGGACTTATGTAGGATCACCGTGGTGGAAGGTTCTCAGGTAGATACTGTCTTGTTAGAAACCTATCAGGGATATCTAAGTATCCACATTAATGAAATTAAAAATGAGGAAAATAAAATTTCATATCACATTATCAGGAAGAGAGCTTGTAAAACGATTCAAGAAAAAAGCACTGTTAATACTCCCGCCTGAGATTCAAATTCTAGCCTTTCTATCACAGTCAAACAAAACTTGATGAGGATGAAACTCTTATTTTACAAGCTCAGATCAGGTTAACAGTGAAGTATAGTCATACATTCCAGTTTTATACCAATGTTAATTAAAAATGGTAATAGGCGTGCACTTCAGAACGTAAGCAACTTATATTTCCAAGCATCTTTTGTTCAATTCTTGGTGAAAGCACATGGTACCAATGTTACTCACAAGTTATCTACCAAAATTTAATGACCCCCCACTTGTGTTTCTGACTATACCTAGTTACATGTGATCATGCCCAATACAAATACAATAGTCTACAAATAGTGGTGTTGTAGTTAAGATTAAATCAAGTTATGTTTATTTACCTTTCTCAAATCAAACCAAGGGAAAACCTATCAGAAATATTTGAAAAGTTTTGTAAATTGTCTTTAATAAACGCACCTTTACCATTTTGTTAATATTTTTTTAAATATTATTTTTATAGGTTGGAGATGTCAATTTCTGGAATCTTCAAAACCCCAAGGAGAGATTTTACTCTGGTACTTATAACATTATTCACTCCTAATTTGATTAATATCTTGTTAGTTAAAATAATGGGCAATCTTTGCAAAACTTTATTAATGGCAAAACAAAATAAAATAAATGTGAAAATAAATATAATAATAATAATATTTAGCACTGCATCTTACTACCCGTTCGGGTTATACGCTTTAAGTACTAATTACTCTAATGGATTAGGAAATGTGTGTAGGGGCACATTTTATTGATTTAAAAGTAAATTAACAATGTCAAAATTTAAAACTGTACAATTTTTTTTTTCAGTAGCAGACATCATTGTTCTTTGACTTTGTTTGTGTTTGCCTTATTAATTTTTATTGCAATAAGTAAACTTACACAACATAAATAGTTAAAAAATATTATATGAGGATATTTGTTAAAATATTGCTCTTTAAAAGGTTATAGGTCTAGTTAAACTACAGTGGTAGTTAAACAAAAATGTACTAATTGACAATAATTTTTATTTTCATTGTACTCTGCGACTTAAATTTGAGTTGGTTTGTTATACTTTTTATCAAAGTATATTTTATTTAGCAATTTTTTTATTCATGAAATTCAATCATTTTATCTACCACAAATCAGGATATTTTGTTATTTAATGATTTTATCTAAAGGATAAGGATAAATAGATAAGTTTAGAAAATATGTATTTGCTTTAGCATGAAGGTTTGGTGAAACAACAGTGCATAGTTACATATGTACCCAGATGGGATTCAAACTCACATTATATTTTGAAATTTATGTGGTGCACATATATAAATTAGAAAATAATTCCGACAGTACAATCCATATTAAAAAAATAATAATCCGATATAACATGGGTATTTTCAAGATTTAAATAGAGCCTGTATTTTTTTTAGGAAATATTATATAGCAACATAGTTGTCATAACAAAATTATGCGGTCTATTTATATTGAAAGGATGTCTTATCTGTGTTTTGTGATGTGGACCCCCATTGCTGGTCACATTTTCTAATGCATCACTCTCGCGTTAGACTGAATTGCTGGTGATGAGAAATCAAGGTTTAGATCCCAGTTGGGTGCACTCAGGGTGGTGTTTCCCACAATTTTTTCACATAAATATGGGTAAATTTATTCTAAATTATACCTTTCTCAGCACTAATACATTAATTTAATGTGTGTGTACATAGCATAAACGGCTAGTAAGTTGTAGTTAAGAAAACAAAACACTCAACACTCAATTTATTACAAAATACAACTTACAACTAATGTTTAGCATTCATCTGTTTTATATTGCAATTTTTGAATAAATGGTCCCTGATAAAGTTTGTTAACAGTGGTAGAAGTTAGAAATTACATTTTGATGTATATCTTATTTGTGTAAATAATACCAGATACTTTTAAATCATTTTACGCTTAGCTAAGTGTATTTTCAAAAAAAAAAAATTATCTTTAGAACTTGGTTAAGTCGGTAATACATCTACCTACCAAGTTTATGGTCTTGGTTTAAATTCCCAGCACGAATAAAAATTTATCATTGGAGAAATTGTGGCTTTCGCAGTGATAAATTAACAGCTGAGAGTTGGATGTTGTGTTAGTTCTAAAGTTAAGTTAGTCTGTTGGTAATGTGCTGATATACTCATTTGGCTTTGAAAGTTTATGTAAAATACCACAAATAATAATAATGATGATAATACAAATAACTCTCTCAGTTCAATTTTTAAATTTTATATAAATAAGCCTATATATAAGTATGGTTTTCAGCCAAAATTTAGCATCCTTCTTTCTATAAGCAATTCACTATATGGCCCCTGGTGGTAAAACTGGTTTGCTGTTTTCTTTAATTTGTCTCTTCTTTGGACGGTTATTGGAGTGCATTATAGAATAAGTACATTTAAAGCATGCTCTTTTATAAAGTATCTCCAAAAAGTTTTTATAGTGTATATATTGTGTCCATCAACCCCCAGGTAAGACTCGCCAGCTCCACTCGACCCACCTGACTGTGTATGACAGACTGTGGAGCAACCTGCCGTACCTGAGACCCATGGCCACAGTAGTGGCAGACTCGATCCGCTACGGTATAGATGAGGATGGCGGGAGCGTTCACGATGTCATCGGTGGGTACTGTTAACAGCTCTGTGAGCTTGTTGTAGTGTTGGGTAGGGGTTAGTTTACAAGAAGGGATGTGAAGGATTTTAGAAAACTTTTAAACAATCCAGCTTTAACATTAAAATGTTTGACAATCATGAAGCTTCAGAAATAAAAAATTATTACAGCTAAAATACTAATTTATGCACAGTCCAACCAAGAGCATCAGTCTACTCTCTTAACCTGATGAAGCTGTTCTGTGGCAGTGAAAGCTTGTCCTTAAAAATGTGTTCGTGTATTTTTAGAGTTCTATCTAAACAATTTCTTCTCCAGTATCACCAAGGTAATAGTGCTGGCTATCCCTCCTAATTTAAATCATGATTTAGCCTAGTGCTCTTTTCCAAATAACATAATTAATTATGTTCAATTATTTATTATCATTCCAAGCTGTTGTGTACATTTCAAATTAAAATTAATATGAGAAAATGTGGAAATGCATGTTATAGAATATTACAAACATTTGCGCAACAAAATATTTTATGAATAAGGTTTGTGTATAAAGTTATATAAACAAGCCCAATAGAATGTTTTTTCAAGCATAAAACAAAAATTAATGAAAGATATTCAAACTTTGATTTGGTTTTGAGAATATGTTATATATTCTCTTCGGGCTCGCTTCAAATTTAAAAAACAGACTTTGCACATCTTTACCAATTAGGTTAGGTGAGCGCATTGCACTTTAAAAACAATAGTGCTTAACACAAAGGCTAGTAATGCTTTAATCCAAGTCAGGCATGTCAAACTTGTTTGGTCAGAAGGGCCACATTAAAAAATGAAAATACTTTGGAGCCAAATTTCAATATTTTCACCATTTTAACTAAAGAGTATCTACCAATATAGAACCATAAGACTTCCTCTAACTGTTCCCATAAATATGAAACCTTTTTATTTGAACCAATGATGTGAATGTTGGGCTAAATCTTGTGCCGAAGTCACTTTCATAGTTGATAACAAATGTGTACTCATTCTATTTCATATGATAAATAAACTGTTAAAATACACACACACACATATGTGCTGTCAAACATTGAACATATTTGCTATACAAATTCATAAACTTTTGGAGATTGATCCTTGTCAAAGAAAGAGTACAAATTTTGCTAGTAATAATACTTGGGACATTATCATCAACACTCTGATCGTGTACATCCAGGCTGGTCATGTCCACTATTCAGATAACTGCTTGCATGGTTAATTAATAATTCACTTGTGTTAGTTTTAGCTGTGGATAATTAATGTGTATAAGTAATTAATAACCAGTACTTGAACTTTTCAGCCTCTTCAATCTCTTCCTTTAGGTTTGGTGATTTTAGTTTTTAGTATCCAGCACTTACATTAGAGAATACAAATAAATAATATGCGAGGCAAGCAATCTTCAGCATAGCCAATCAAAAGTGTGCCCTAACCTCCATGGTCGGAGTGAGGCCCACCATTGTCTGAATGGTAGAAATATATCTCTTACAGGCACGCGGTGTGATGACTACACCTACAAGCTGATCACCGGCGAGAATCGGGACATATCGTGTCACTCTAACCTGACGAAAGCTGCTGAGGCAGCGGGACTTACAGAAGAGGACGTGCACGACGTGTGGAACATATTCATGTGCACAGGGTTCACACGGGTGAGTTTTAGGGCTTTACTAGGTCACAATGTGTGATGGTTCTTTCTCTAGTCCAAAAGAGTCTAAATTTGTTGAGTTTTTCTTGTACTTCGAAAAATAAATGAGTATGTTAGAATCCAAATCTTAGAAACATTGTAAACATAAGGAGTTTTATTATATTAATTCTAAAGTTGCTATAGAAAGTAGCTAACTAAATATTAACAATGTTTACTATGATGCATTCATTATAACATTCAAACATTCAGTTAAGTAGTAAATTTGTAAGCTGAAGTCTGGTTAAGTTTTTCCTAAAATTATTTTGGGTAAATCATCAACAAGCAGTAAAAGAGTTCTAAAACAAAATTTAATTGAATCATTTTAAAAACTTTTTTTTTCATAATCTGATTATCCTTAAGGATTTCATGATATATTCGAAGATTTGAAGGCTTCTTGCCCGATTTTCAAAGGAACTACCTTATCTGACAGGACTTCACCAAATGGCAAACTCTTAATTACTTGTACATACACATTACCTAAGTAAAAACTGATTCTTTGGCCCCACCAGGACTCAAACCAGTTTTTATAAGTGGTAGTTGTTTTCTGTGTTAAAGTATGTACAGGAAAAAGTGATATGGACAAACATAAGAAATAGAGATACTTTTCATCCTCTTCCTCCTCGTTACCAATTTAAAAGTGATGCCTGAAGATGAGTGAATGAGTCAATAAACAAAATTTAGATGGGGTACTTAGATCGAAGATTGGGACGGACTTGAAAAAACAAACAAAAAAACTTTACATTTATATTAAAAAATTGAAATAAATTACTTAATTAAGATATGAAAAAAAATAAGATTTGACCCATTTTTCTAAAACTTGTAGTCTAACCTTGAAGAGTCTTTTTTTTATCAATTTCAGGACACGAACCAGTACTTTGCCAAGGCCAGCCCTGGACGGAAAGGGGACTACATAGAGTTCATAGCCGACATGGACCTGCTGGTAGCGTTGGCCACTTGTCCACAAGGTTAGGATTCACATCCACTTGTATTTTTTTCACCCTCCAAGTACACTTAGGTTCTCATAAAATATATATATTCTTAAACATATTAGCTCATATATCGATGATAAAACAAATTAAGGAAACTTGTCACTGTGAGATTAGTAGGTGACGGTGTAAGTTAACTGTCTTGAGGATAGTATAATGAATAATGATTTGGTTGGTATACAAACAAAGGCGTCACTCCTGTCTTAACTCGTATACCAATGACAGAGAGGTCAGGTTAAGAGTGTGTGTGTGTGTGTGTGTGTGTGTGTGTGTGTGTGTGTGTGTGTGAGCACGCTACAACACACTGAGCCCAGTTTGTGGAAAGATTAGCCAATACTAATGTATCATTGCCCAGGGGGCACCCAAATGTATTAATCTACTAATTGTGCATCCTTTCCGTGGTGTCTTTTTCCATGTTCCAAAGAGTGAAGGGATGATGATAGTGAATATGATAGGATGGAGCTAACGAAGCTATTAACATAACTTAAGCCTAATTAACCAAAACCTGGTGACCATCGGGATGACTCCCTTTTTGGGAAAATTACCCATGGTACCAGCCGGGAATCGAAACTGGGGCCCCTAGTTTCGTGGCCAGGTAAATTGACCTTTACACCACAGGGCCGGATATTCATACTTCATTAGTGTAAATGTGTTGATAGTCCAGACAGGTAGTGAGATGCAGTGTATGCAAATTTAAAAAAGAAAAAAAAAAGAGCACACTAATTGCTTTGACTTAGGGGCAGCAGTCAATAACCCCATAGCTATATAACAATATTTCATAACTAAATATGAGAGCTAATTAAATCAAATAATTTTTTTCTTTGGTTTCAGGTGATGTTTCGATGGCTGTGGGGCAGGAAGTACCTGAAAGTATGTGTCATCCTCTAGGTGTGGAAGTTTACAGATCTACTCCTCCGTGACATCAACGACAACATAAAAGTAACAACAGATAAGATGCACTATCTGACCAATACTATGCTTGATCGTACACTTTTGTGCAAGTTGTAAACTCATGCGACAAAATCATTGCGGTAACATTTATTGTATTTTTATGAATGGTTTAAAAAAGTTTGATCTATTAGGTGAGTCATTAAAATTAATAATAAACACTATGTTCTAATAAAATTATACCCGTTTAAAAAATAGACAACACCTGCGGAAACAAACAAGTGTTTAACCTCATTCGCTCTTCATTAGAAGCTGCATGGACAAGTCACTTTATGTGTGACAGTCATATGTTAAAGAATATTTTCACCAATTTTATTCAAAGATTTAGAAAAAATATTCAACTCCAAAATACTAATATCAATGGTTTTGTTGATTGTTATGACTGGTGTTAATAAACATTTAATCATCAGATAAAATAAGTAAACAATTAAAACAATACTTTTGTCTCTTTAAGGAAAACCTCTTTTCACTTTTTGTTTGTATGTTTCTATCTTGGTGCCATATCATTCTTTACCAATAAAGATAAAATATTTAATACTATTTATTTTAGTGTGTTACTTCTACTTTTCTTGTTAATTTGATTGTTTAATGTATATTCAAAAGTATTTTCTAACTATAGCTTTTCCTCAATTTCTCAAAATTTTATTACAAAATTTAAAAACTTCTATTTTTATTTGGTGTGTTTCCTATATCTGCGAAAAGAATTTCAGTGTTCTACCATCACAGCTAAGTAGTTTAATGTATTAGTTTCGGAACTGTTGAGTGCCGTCACCCTACCAGTTCAACTCCCACTTATAAATTTTAATATTTAATGAGATTTCTTCAGGGGTCCTTCTTTATATCAGCTTGCCAAATTTAAATTGTTCCATCATAACTAAAAGGTTTTTCTTTCAATACTCTCCCTTTCCCTATTTTCCTATTTAAAATTTTAAATGTTTAGCCTCTTATGTTTGATTAGCATGGTCCCTTTAATCTCCTTCCTAATTTTATACCAACACTAGGAAGTAGTTTATTCTATTAGTGTTGGAATTTTTAAACCTCTCGCCCCCACACTCATTTTTCTGAATGCAATTTTGAAATTTCAATTAAATTTGGAGACTTAATTGGTTATCTCGAGTTTCCCTCCTACCTGACTTTAAAATTTAAATTTCCTACCACACCCAAAAGTATTGTTTCTCTTATTTTCCCCTCCCATTTTCCTGGGGCCCCACTTACAAATTTAAAGTTTTAAGAATATTATAACTATTTGGAGCCCTTTGGCTGTATGCTAAATTGAAATTTACTACCACATTGATAAATAGCTATTTCTATTAGTTTAGGTAGTGTTAATGCCTCTTCACAATCTTTTCTCCAAATCACTCTTTGAAATTAAAGATTTATTTGGTTATCTGGAGTTTTTTCTCTACCTATTTTTATTTTAATACTTCATCTTTAAAGTCTTTTTCTAATTACATTCCCCCCTGCCATTTCCTAAAGCCCCATTTTTATATTTTTCTGGTTATGAGGTAATCCCTCTATCTTCCCACAAAATCAACTTTCTGGTTTATCTCTAAGTGGCTTATCTTGTTCTGGATACACACACACTTTCTGCTTTATATATAAACATTGGTCGATTAAAAGTACTCAATGGTGCTATATGCATACATCCATTTTGCTAATAGAATGGGGGTGAGGACGGTAGAATTTAAGAGGAAATGTACACATATTTGCATGGAGGAAAATTGGGAAACCCTTCAGGAAAAACTGTCGAACACCGATGTGGGTTTTGGGACTGTTCTTAAAACAAAATTTTATACAACAAATATAAATTATACAATAACTAGACCCTTATACAACATATACATATTCAGCTCAGTAAACAGACATGTATTTAAAACACTATAAACTCATTGCACACCGACTGAAAACAATCAATGTAATATAGCGCCTAGAAGTTAAGTGGACTTAATGTCAATCTCATCTATTATCGTATACCTTTGACAGGTTTCTGGGGTGTGAATACCAGTCATGTGTACCGGGTGCTTTTAATTAAACGGTTTTACACTCTCCCTCTACACTAATCCGGATATATTCCCTCTAAATGCCTATTCCTCATTTCTACCCCACTAGCATAATTAAATGTGGGTGGATAGCCCGGCCATGTTGATGCAGTGGAAATACATAATAATATAAAGAGAGCCAATGAATAACATACCCATTTCTACACTTAACAAGCTTACAACAAAATATACAAATTTTTAACTAAATTATATTCCCTATATGATTATATGTATATTAAAGCAGATTAAAGAAACTGTGCCCGAATTATGGAAATTAGAAAGATAAATATGCAATTATTTTTGCATCATGTTGTATTACCTGGCCTGTCTTTTACACTTTAATGGTGCGGGTAGGAGAATTTTATATTAAATGTACCCTTATTTATGGCGATATAGAGTAAAGAAGCCATTTAAGAAAAAAACAAACACGGTACTATGGCTAGGATTCGAATGCCATTGATACCGCACCAGAAAGCAAATTACATGAACTTGGTGAGAATAAGGAGAATAAGACTAGGCGAGAGCTTCCTTATATTTCTGTGAAACATATGTCTTTGTGTGGGTTTAAAAATGAGACTATCCATGCACAAAATGTCTTATGCAAAGTATGTTTAAAAAATAGGAATACCATGAGATATGCTTCAAGCTATTTTAAAAACCCGACCTCCTAAAGGCAAAAATCAAATATGATATATCTAATATCTCATAACTAATCCACTATTTAAAAATGTAATTTTTATGTGTAGTAGTATATATTTAATAGTTTAGAAAGTATTCAGTGATCGTATTGAAATATTTATACGTTCATCTATAACTAGTTATTAAGTCAAATAAAAATAATAAACACTTGCAGTTAATAGGTTTGAAAAATTGTATACAACTAATTTTATCAGTAAAATCAGTTTTTAAAGGAAATACATTTTTTTAACCAAAATACAATAAGAACTGGTTTTGTTGAGATTTTTTTTTTTTTTAAGTTATAATGCATAATTTCCCTTAAGATGCTGCCTTTTGTAAAAACTTGAGCATTGCTCCTCACCCCATGAATCTGGGTTTTGTTCTATAAGAACTCTTCAAGAGGGTGTGTGAAATGATCCTATGTTTCCATTCAAATGACCTCTCTTACTTACACCTCAATCCCAATCCATCTCACCCAGGAAGCAACCCCACCCCTTCTCCACCTTGTTCAAACTCATGAGCTGCCAAAGGTGTTACTTCAAAATTTAGCTATAGAGAGATGTTCTGGTTTCAATCAATACAATTAGATTTGAAGTATCCAATTCCGTCTCGAAAAACATCCTTAGCAATGAACAGCAAATCACTTGAGAATGTGATATTAACATAAGAATGGGTTGTATAAGATTGGGTGGCACATGCACAGAAACAACGAATCATATTTTGGCATCTTTTATGGCTAAATATACTTTATTATACTTTAAAGCATTTTTTATTTTTGACTTACAAGTATGTATCGACACACTAAAAAGCTGGCTGAGTGTGCGAAAAACAAAAAAGAGCTTTGCTTCAAAAACCTGTTATGAAACCGGGTGTAGCCACTCTTAGATAACTTACTGCAATTAAACAATTACAATGCACATAGTGGTTGATGAGTCTAATATTATCACTTCTAGTGGTGCAATTTGTTGGCTTGCCTCACAATGTTGGAGATGTCCTGCTCAAGTTGTGCTTTATGCTCTTCCCGTATCTTGATTTTAGACAAGATCTTGCTTGGGACTTTAGGGACAAAGCACTTGGACAGACCGCCTCGTTTCCCTCGAACCCTCTGGACAAACAAAGTATCCTCATTTTTTATTAGCATATCTTGCTTGCTTTCAAGTAATGTAGAACTCAAAATATACAAAACGATCATTTTAGCGGTTGTTTTCTATGGGTGTGAAATATTACCTTAAATGACGAAAACAAATTTAGCGTGTTTGAAAATAAGGTGCTTAGGAAGATATTTGGTCTACTAAGAGCTTAGGATACTGGGGAGTGGAAGAGGTTACATAATGATGAGTTACACACCCTCTACCTCAATACATTGTTAGGATAATCAAGTCTTGTAAAGTACAGTGGGAATGGGAGATTCTAGAACACTTGTTCAGGGTACTGACTGGCAAATCCATTGGGAAGACCTAGATGCAGATGGGAGGATAACATTATAACAGACCTGAAAGAAATAGGGTGTAATGAGGTGGCCTGGATAGAACTAGCTCAAGATAGGGATGGGTGGCATACTTTTGTAAGTGCAGCAATGTCTTAGTATGAGACAATAGCCAAATGACCTACTCTAAAAGAGTATAACTAAGAGATTGATTCCTGAATCCGCCCTTAAGCTAAACACATATAGAACAAAAACAACAAATCTAATGGTAAATAAGTATAGGTGATTTAATCAAACTTTTCTCTTTTTAGGTACATAATAGCTCCCCAACATTACTTACCTTGTTGAGTTTCTTACTTGATTTGGGTGTGGTCACAATAGTGCTGTTGGGTTGTTGACCTTTATTACTCCCAAATGATTGGCTTTCTTCAAGGTTTTCATAAACTGCAAACATTAATACTCACTTTCAGAAACAGATGACTATGTCAAATCACAACTTACAAACTAAGTTTGTTCTAGAAAAGCCACAACCCTATCCAACCTTCCGGCTGTCAATTCACCGCCTTTAGAACCAACACATGTCAGTTCACGGCCTAGAAATTAACATTTATTTATCCACTAGCTTACTAACTTATTTATATATCCAAAATGTTCAATTTTTGGATTGTTAATTCGTTGCTGTTTAAGAGGAAACCTTTTCATCTATTAACATTCTTTCAGCATTGATGGGAATCAAACTAAAAAGCCTGGGATTTTTTTAACTAATACATGCTACAAATGATTGAACTATGGAATTGGATATATTATGCAAAGCACAGGAAGAACTTATATAGCACATGAAAACTATCAATACATAATATATTAACTATGGAAATAATATAGAAAGTATAAGTTAGGGATGTGTGAAGAATCAAAAACCTCAACTTTGCTTAAAAATAAAAAAATCTGGCTTTGACAATCAAAAATATTCACCAATTAAAATATTAACAGTTAAAATACTCATTAATGTTCAATTATTACCACTCTAAACTGTTATTAAAAAAACTCAATGTTTTAAAACACTTTAAATTTCTCCAAGATGGGTCTTGGCTGAATAAAAAGCCTTACCATCTTGTTGGGAGACTTCACCCTGAGCCATTACAGGGAGAACTCCTTCCTATCATGAAATTACTCTAGGTTGTTATCACATTTTTTTAAAGATTTGAAGATCAATATTCTACTTGTGATTTGTGCTCAGCCACGAGTAAAAGATACACAAGTTAAAGAGTAGTATGTATAAAAATGTACTACACCCAGTGGCAGCTGAACCTTAGTTATTAAAAGAGTAGAGGGTGATTTAGCAAAAAAATGTTATTTTTAAATGCATAGATCCTACACCAGCAAATATCTGAAAATTGAAATCCCTAGAACCTATTTGGAGGGATACTCTTCTGTACATTTTTGTTATATTTGACTCATCTACAAAACATGTGGGCTGATCCTCCTCCATGTATTTTGTGAAATTTGGGTACCCTTAGAAGATATTTAAAGTGGTCCTCACCCAGAAATGTTTTGAAAATTAGATTCCTCAAGAACCTACAGTATTTTGAGTGATCTTCCCCAAGCAATTGTTTTAAATATGAATGTCCCTATTAGAAATTTAAAGTGAATGCTACCTGAAAATGTGTGTAATATTAAATGTAGTTATCTATAAACTATTAGAAGAAATCCCTCACTGGAATTTTTTGGAAATTGGATGACTTTTGATTAACTAGACAAGACATGTTGGCAGTCATGTTAATGCTGAAAATGTCAAGTAGTGGGATTTTTCTGGAAATTTAATATAAAATTGAGTCCAGGAAAATTCATACAGCTTATTTTGTCACTCACATATGCAGCAGAAACATGGACAGTGAGTGTAAGAGAGATTGGGAAAATGGAGGCCATGGGAATGAGGTTTGTGAGGAGCGTGTTAACTGTCACGAAGAAAAAAGGATAAGGAATGGAGTTATCTGGGAAAGAGTAGTACAGGGAGTATATGAGATAATAGAGAAAGAAAAACTGAGATGGCATGCGCATGTATTAAGGATAGAAAAAGAGAGGATGCCGAAGAAAATGTTGTAAATGGATGTAGGAAAAAGACCGCAAGGAAGGCCAAGAAAGAGACGGGAGGAGCAGATAACAGAAAGTGTTCAAGTGAGAGGATAAGAATGGGAGAAATTAAAGGAGGAAGGATAGAGGAAGATGGAGTAAACTGACCCGACCACAGGCTGGAATCAGTGAATGATAATATTTTTTTATATTGCTTAATTTGGTCACACCTTTGAATAAAGACTCTTAAAATTTTTTTAATTCCCAACAGAATACAAAAATTGAGCACTATTCCTGGGTTATTTTCCGATGCTTGAAATTTAAGCATAATTTCCAGTTTTCCCAACGGGTGATCACCCTGATAATTGCACCTACACACAAATAAAAGGTTACACAAGAGAAGAGGAAATAGTGAATAAATTATAAAACTTTATAAAGTTGTAGTTTTTTCTTTACCTATATCAATGCTTAATCATGTTAATAGGGTACATTTCCTTATAAATAAATAAACGAAAGCCCTCATTTTGTTAACACTATAGTTATTTCACTTCATTAATCTGTTATATAAAATATAAATAACTATTCAATTTTTTCATTTTTTGCTATCACGCAGTGAGTTCTAAAACTAGTTCCAACTCAAAATTTTAAAAATATTTATTTGTATTGATATTTTTTAAATCCCTGACTATCGGTAAGACTCCAAAGTTCCTTACGTGTTGCATCTTACTATTCACCTGCGCTATTACCATTATAATGATAAATATATAATCTTTATGTAATTTAAATTGTTATTTAAGAAAAATCTGTTGCAACCGCCCAAATACCAATCAAAGTTTTAGTCTATCAAAACTCTTTAGGAGTGTGTGTGTTTAAAGTGTAATCTAACTTCCTATTATTCTTTATCATTTTCCATTGTCTCCCTTTTGTGTTTTAGTTTCTCCTTTAAGAAGGTATTGTGTGTGTTTCACAATTAATCCTAGGGAATTCTGACATAACACAATCAGGTTGAGGGGTTGGAGAATTTCTACTGAATTTTAATCACTATGGTAATTTCTTTTATATGCCATATTTATACAATTCAACAAACAAAATATTTAGTTTGAGAGTTCACTAAAATAGCATATTTTATATTATATACTAAAATATACTTAACAACCAGGGCCCAGACCAATAATTTAACATCTGACTAATTGTATGAATGTTGTAATGAATACAGTATAAGAAAGAATGTTAATATTTACTTACTATTTGTATTTTTTATTATTTTATTATAATTTTATTTCCTCTTATGTTCATAACTTTTACCAAGATTCAGATTCATGATTCAAAGGTAGATTGTAGATTCGGATTCTTAAAATAATGGATTTGAGCCATTTCTAATAAACTATATTTTTAAATAATTTTATGAAAGCAAATATTCATGAAAAATATGATGTATTTTAGTAAGTAAACGATCAATAATATAAACGTAGAATTCAATATAAAAAAGTATAGAACTATCATAACATAACAAAAGTAATATGTGGATTAGATTGAGCACAAATTGATTAGATTAAAAGAACAGATTAACATTCATTATAACATTAAAACAGCAAGATACCAAACCCTTCCTTCACCTCTGACAAGACATCTTGTGAATGCGAGGAATGCCAGGTCTCCACCGTGGTTCGGATTCCACGTTAAAATGTAGGTCCTTCATTTCATCTCACAATCACCCTACCATTGCACATTAGCGTAAGTGCGTATAACCCGAACGGGTAGTAAGACGCGGTGCTAATAATAATAATAATAATAATAATAATAAAACAGCAAGACCATCTTAAATACAATACGTATACATATAACATATTAAAATGAATAATTAAAACATAATAGTTTAAGTCAAGTTCACTTAAACTAAACTAAACTTGACTTCTGTTCTTTTAATTCAATCAATTTATGCTCAATCTAATCCACATATTACTTTTGTTATGTTATGATGGTTATATATTAGAGTTCTTAATCTAATCAATTTGCACTCAATGTAAAGTTTATGGTTTTATTGAGGTTGACCTTTGTGAATTTGTAACAATTCCAAACTTCAACTATACTTTTTTATATTGAATTCTATGTTTATATGAAAGTAAATAATCGATGTATACCAGTTGAGCAACTTTGAGCCACTGTACTTGTTTTCTTCTCGAGGGTTGGAATCAGCTTGTATGGTTGTGAATATATATCAAGATTGTTTTTGGCAATGGAACTCTCCACGAGATTGAGTCTGTTCTTAGAATTTTCTGGAAGAAGAGGGAGGCGCGCTGAGGTCCCCTGGATCCTGACACCATCTTCTGATTGATTGACATGTGAGTACCTAAGTGGATTATACTCCTCAATATTTGTTAGTGAGGGAGAATATTTTCTATGATAATCATAGGTTTTCTTACTAACTGGCAAAAGGGCAGACATTTGCCGATCGTCCCATGGATTTTCATCATTTAAATTATGTTCACAGGGATCATCGTAGGTATTTTTATAATTTATTGGAACACGATTGAATCCTTGTGCATCATCATAAATACCTGTGTGATTCGCTAATGAAACAGTAGAACCTTCTGATTTTTGTGTTTCTCTATTGAAGTAAGAAAAATGTCTTCCACCCCCCATTTCGAAGGTTCTTTCTTGTGAATTTTCAAACCTGTTTCTTTTAAATGGTACAACCGAATTGTTTGATTGTTCATCTAACTGTGCATCCTCATAACAATAAAATGATGTGTTCCTTTTAAATGAAGGCATGACATTGTCACCATGGAAGTTGATTCTTTTCATTATTTGATTACTTTGGTCTTGTGCATCGGTGTAGTAGTCTTTCAGGGGTGAATAATTTGTTGCTTTAATATTTTCCCTGAATACTCCTGCATCTGATTCTCCATGATCATGTGACGAACAATTTCTTTGAAGTGTTACTTTTGTCTCTTGTAAATCTTCATCGCTAGCTTCCAGAACTTGTGTGTCTACATTATGCCTACTGAATGATTTTTCGTCACCCTTATGAACAAACTGTAAATCACGTCCTTCTTCAATTTCTTGATAGCAATAGAAAGATACGTGTTTCCTCGATGCTAAGACTGGGGCATTTGTTTGGGTTCTTGGAAGGAAATTAGAGGAATGTTTATCATTGTTGTTCTGTTTTACTGTAAAGTTTCTTGAATGGGAAATGTTCATAGTTGCTGGTGGTAGTTTTAGGCCTTCATTTGATGAAGATGATGCTGGCAAACTTGATGGTTTGGAGATGATTTGTGTTTGAGCAGCCTGTTGCTGTTGTTGTTTATCTAGAACAGCACATTGCTGATTCAATAGCTTTTTGTCCTCTCGTAGTTGAAGCAATTTCTCTTGCAACCTAAAATAATAGATATAAGATAAATTACGACTCAACAGGAGTTTGCAACCACTGATATAGGGTTGAAATCCATTTCTAAGCTCCAACAACTGTCTTTATTAGATGCTTACTGAAAATAAAATTATGTAAATAATTTTTTTTTTTTTGTAAATATGATGTAATTATATAAAAATAAAACACAAGTAAAATTTTAGTCTTACTGTTACTCCTGAGTAAGATGCAACGAAAGGATAGAAATTTTGACGTGTTTGTAAATGTGTGTTAGTGTTTTTACTTCTATTTGTGATTTATTTTTCTAAAATTCTATATTTATTTATTTACATATTATAATTTGTTAATGCACTTTAATGCATACACATATTTTGTTTCGTCTTTAATATAGTTTAATAAAAATTGTAGTGTAGGTGTGCAAGACTTTAACTTTGTTTCAAATATTTATTTAATTTAATTTTTCTTAAGTGAAAAAAATTTCGTCTTTGACATATATGAGCTTTGCAAAAAAAATTTAACTAAAATAGAATTGGTCTGCAGTTTCAGTAATTTTGTGCTTTAGTGTACAAAATAATTAAGGCTATTTTCTGTACTTTGTCTTACTACACCTACAGTCTGTTTTAATATCTACAGAAATAGAGCCAGGGTAAAGAAGGAAGGATTTTGAGAAAAAATACCTGCATTTTTGTGAAGTAAAAGGGGGAAACTATTTTGGAAAAAGACCAAATGAGTATACCTGGCAGGGATTAAAACACTTTTATCCGCACTGTCAGCAACATTATCAGCAATCCAATCTATTGCGAGAGTGTGGTCTTGGATCATTCCACCACTGAATCAGATAAACAATTAATGTTATGTTAAAAAGATGTAATAATCTATTGAGTGTAATGTTGGTTGTGTGGTGAGTACTCGATTTTGACTTGAAAATTATGGTATAAATTTTTCCTAGCAGACATAATGGCTTAAAAAATGTTATGGTGAGGGGGGGGGGAGTTAGGAGGGAAGAGTATTAATACATTCTAATTTTAACAAAAGGGGAATATGTTAAACAGCCCTTGTGTCAACTTGGACTGTAGTCTTGAACCTATTTTCAATGTGTTTGTTGTGTGATAGAAAAAGGGTTTATCAAAAGTACCGGTAGGTATAGCCTTCTCATAAAGTAATTTAAAAACATAATCCCCATAATTTGTTTGGGAAAATTCATTTCCTTTTTTAAAGTTATATATGCCTACTTGTTGTTTTTTCTTGTGTTGTGTATATTTTTGAATGAACATGTTAAGAATATGCCAATTTTTAATATTATTTAATTTTTTTGTTATTCCTTGAGTAAACATTTTTTTTCTAAGGAACTCTTCCTTCTTGCTACACCCTTATTACCCACCTAACAAACTCTTCCTTCTTGCTACACCCTTATTACCCACCTAACAAACTCTTCCTTCTTGCTACACCCATATTACCCACCGAACAAACTCCTCCCCCTTGCTACACCCTTACTACCCATCTAACAAAATCCTCCCTCTTGTAACATTCTTATTACCCACCTAACCAAATTCTCCCCCTAACCACCCCGTAGCAAACTTCTCCGCCTTGGTACACTCTAACTACCAACCTAACAAACTCCTCTCCTTCGGTGGTTTCCTTGAGAAGTTGCTCCCGCTCTTTGTTTGCCGCCTTCTGGCGCTCCTCTCTGTTCTCGAGCTGCATAGTCACCTCTTTCAGATCAGTCTCTAAGGTGTCAACTTCACGTTTCATTTCAGTCAGTTCAATGTCTTCTGCAAACAAAGAGAAATGCACATTTAGTGGGGGACCAATAATTAGTTGCGCTGTGCCAATACCAGAGATCCATTATCAGTGAAAAATATGGTAGCAGTATTGATCTTAGTAGATATGATTTCTCAAAACCAAATCTAAAATTTATGTACAAATCACCAGCCTGAGCTTGAATCTTAAAAAAACATATAAAATCAGGATTGAGACACTTTCTCTTTTTGAGGCATGTAAGGAGATACAGAAAAGAGTAATATAAATAAATACATTAACTTATGTTCATTTCCTTTAATGTGTTTTCATCCCTCTTACTTGTAACTACTTTCATATAATATAACAAAACTTTTTAATTCTGGAAATTCCCTGAACCGTCCAGGTTTTCTAGACCAAAAAAATGAGTTTTTTCAGTATTTGACTTACAAAGCTTTAAATGAAAGTTCTAATTATTTTCTGTTAAATTCTTGACATTATAATTATTTAGAGTTGGGTAGAATCCACTATTTTAAAAATCCAAATGTTAACATACTAGAATAAGAGAAAATACAAAAAGTAACTAAATGTTAACATTCTTTCTTATAATCCATTCATTATAACAATTATAATAAAGAATGTAGACATTTAGTTACTATTTGTACTTTATTAAGCTCGACCATTAAACAGAGAGAGAGAGACTGGTAGTTGTATAGTTCAAGTTTGGTTCCCTCTTGTCATAAATTTACAGATTCACCCCCCATATAAGATACTAAATTTCACACATTGGTGTGATTTTCCCCTCGGCTTGATTCTTATATTGTTTACAATTCTTTAGGTGTTATAAAAATAGGAATAGTAGCTAAATGGTTTTTAACACAGACTCTCACTACTTGTACAGATTATACACATATTTACTAATTATGCTAATGAGTTAGGGATGAGGAAGGTTGAATTCAGAGATAGTGTACCCACATTTGTATGGAGGGAGAGTGAAAAGCCATTCTGTTAAAACCAACCTCAGTACACCTGACCAGAATTTGAACCTAGATATCCCTGTCATCGGCAGTCTAATCTAACACAAGGATGATGCCTTAGACCATGAGGCCACCAAAGCAGGTAGCTAAATGTTTACACCATTTTGTATAATGAGAATACACATTCAGCCAGGTGGTAAATTAATGGTTTGGGGTCTGGCTGTTACTTCAATACAATTATAAGTTTGGTTAAGCCACTAATAGGCAGCTCAATAGGACCAAGCAATTTCAAATACAAAATTTGAAGGGAAAAAATTAATCAAAATAAAATCTTCGCTTTGTAATTTGTTTGAGTGCCAAATTTTCTTCAAAGATTTTAAGGACCCATTCCTTATGTAAATAGAGAGTCTGATAAAATCAACCCATGCAAACCTTCATTATTTTCATCAATATCATACAAATCATCAACATCTTCGGTTGCAGATCGAGTTTTATCGGCCTCTTGTTTCTTCAACTGAAGCTTCTTAAGTGTAGCCACAATACCGTGCTCCTCGACAAACTCACGCACGGTGTTGCAGAACTTGCCTCGTTTTAGGAATATATTGTCTTGTTGCTGAGCCTATAAAATGGTGACATTTAACAAGATTGTAGCCATTAAATAAATCGCCTTAAGCATGTTAGTTGTTTAAGATCATTTTTAGTCCAAAATTTAAGTTTACATCCTTCAACAATTAGGTTGACATCATTGAAACAAAATTTCTGGTTCATTATAATTTATAACACCCAGTCTACTACCTACCGAGAAAGATGCCATGTTGCATCAACATATTTAAGTGTTTTTACTTTTATTAATTAATTTTGTACAATTCTATTATGCTTATTTAAGGACATTTGTGGTGATGCAATGTGTGAAACCACTTAATAAAAACCACTCTCAATACACCCGACCATGATTCTAAACCCAAGATCCCTGACACAGGCAATCCAATTTAATGTGAGAAAGAGTCGTTGGACCATGTGACCACTAATGCAAGAAAGTTTTCTTTGTTACATACATAAATATCATAAATACTTATTTGACTTATGTTCATATGTAGGTTATGCATAAAGTAAGTTCTGTTTGAGCATATGTCTCACGTTTCTCAATAAATGATTTGTGAAGTGTACAGTGAAACCTGCCTCGATGGCGTAGTTGGCTAATGCGCTAGTTGTGTTGAGCTCGATTGCTGAAGACGGGGAGATTGAGGTTCGAATCTCGGTCGGGTGAACTGGGGGTGGTTTTTCATAAATGGTTTTCCACTCTCCTTCCACAAAAATGCGGGTTCACTTCCTCTAATTCAACCTTCCTAATTCCTAATCCATTAGCGTAATTAGTACTAAAAGCGTATAGCCCGAACGGGTAGTAAGACATGGTGCTAAATAATAATAATAATAATAATAATAATAATAAATGTACAGTGAAAATGTGATGCGTGATAGCATGGTTATGAGATAGGTTCATGCGTTTAATGAAGGACGAGAGAAAGTGCATGATGAAACTTGACATGGACAATTATCTTTAGTGAATGATGACTTGGTGTGTAGGGCCAACAAAAAAAAGTTTTGTTTTAGCAATTTCTATGCTCTCCTTAGAGTTTCCAAAGATTTCACAATCTATTCTTCACAAACTTGTCACCGATCATTTGAATTATTGAAAAGTGTATCGACGTTGGGTGTCCAAGAACTAATGTCTTGCAAGTGCTTTGGCATTCTGACATGTTACAAGGAAGAAGGAGATAAAATGTTGAGTCATGATGTGATAGAAAATGAAACTTGGGTGTCGCATACCACACCTGAAACGAAACAATTGTTTCAGTGGAAGCACACCACCTTGCTGACCGCAAAAAAGTCCAAGCAGACAATCTCAACATGAAAGGTCATGTGTACAATATTCTTGGAACATACATGGTATTCTTTTGGTGGTATTCATACCCCAAGGCACAACAAAAAATTCTGCTGTTTATTGTGAAACATTGACAAATCTATGACATTCCATCCAGAACAAAGGGTGTGGGATGTTGACTTCTGACACTCTTTTGCTCCATGATAATGCTCGGCCGCACTGTGCAGCTGTGATTCAGAATCCGATCACATCATTTGGATGGGAACAACTGGATCACCCACCCTGTAGCCCTGATTTGGCACCAAGTGACTTCCATCTCTTTCTACACCTTAAGAAGTTCTTAAAATGTTTTAATTTGTACATAACTTCCAGATGTTGGTATTTTATTTGTAATACATGTAGATTTCTTACAAATTTATACTCATTTTTCTTTTTGTACATAATTATCTAACAATCATACATACTTGTTTGACTTTTGTTTATATATTTTGTAATATTTTGTATGTTCTTTACCTATTGTACAAAAATTCACTTATTTTTTTACTCATCATATTTGTTTCTATTAAAAAAATTTAATCAAGAGTAACTTCTATTTTTATCATTACACTTCTTACTGAGATATTAAAAAGAATTAAACAATAATTTGAAGCGTGCACTATTTTTCTTGAAATATTGTAACTTTAATAACAGTATTTCTTCTTCAGGTAGTGAAAACATGTTTTTCCAATTTTTTTAAAAGTGTTTCTATAATTATATGGTACTTTTAAATGTAATTTGATCTTTATTATTACATTTCAAATATTAGTTTTTCACAAGTAAGGTAGGCCCACTAATTCTTTTAAGTTTTAATAAAGAGGTTTAGTGTCTATTTTCTTCCTAAGCAAAGGGAAAAATAATAACAAATAGCTGAATAAAAAAAAGATTAAAGGGAGAGAAGAAAGCATAAATATTTTTAAAAAAATATATATTAAAATAAATTACATTTCAGTAATTCTTGGGAGCATCAGGTCTCTCCCATTTAGTTATATTTATAAAGGGTTTTACATGCACTTATCAATACACAACTTATAAACTGGCTTAATTCTGGGACAAAAGACACACCATCGACAATCTTAAGGTATCAAACCAAATTCTATTAGATGATGCTTGTACTCGAACTCAAGTTCCCCCTTGTTTTGCAATTAAATTTTCTAATCATTAGGCTATGAGGTTAAGCAACATACTAACAAACTAATAATAATTAAATGAGCATACGAGATTATCCTTCTCTTTCTTGAGAGTGGTGTTTGCCTCAGCAATGAGAGCTTTGAGCATGTTTTCCTTGTTGGTAAGAAACTCGGACTGCGCCTTCTTATGACTTAGATCTACAAGTTTGCGCTCCTTCTCCTTATCGAGATCCACAGCTTTTTGTTGAAGCTCTAAGGTGCCCTCCTCAACTCGTTTAATCTCCTCCTCAACTGGACACAACAAACAGGTTTCCTAATATTTTGGCTGAGATGGGTTATATCCTAATTTTCTAGTCTTGATCAAACATTATTTTACTTTTAAATATCCATACCTAATTCAAAAACATACAGTAAAGTAATGAAACAAGTTGAATATTAAACTTTTGTTTTGTTGGGAAATTACTGTATTACCAGAAATGTATTTCACATTTAGTCCAGCAACAATGACTAATTTTAATCTATTTTTTCATTCGTCATATTTATTATATTATTATTTTAAAATTTTGTGATTTTTTTTTCTTTTACTTATTTGTTAAAGGAAACCAAATTGTATTTTTTCACCCCTGCTATACGAGTTCATGTAATTTATTTTACAGTATGAATAACATTGCAGTTTCAAATCAAAGTCTTTATACAGGGTTATTATTACAAATGATTCATCAGGTTTTAAAATCCCCTAACTCCAAAACTATTAATTGCACTCGTTTGTGTGAGTCATGTAACGTAACGAAAGAGCACATCTCAACTTTTAAAATCTGACCTTGCAGTCTTCCTTGCGACCGACAGGTGGCAGTACAGGCTCAGTTTGCAAAATGATGACTATGTAGAAGAAAGTGTTTTAGAATATGAGAAATGTTTATCCATTGTTACTGTGCAGTGTGCATTCTGAAGCCAATACAAAACAGAACCGCCAGGCCACCAGAGCTTTCTGCAATTTAATCAACAGTTCAAGGACACAGGTTACTTGTGTAAAGCTAAAAGATTCGGACGATCAAGCCTGTCTAACGAAACAGGGGAGAAACTAGTGTTAGACAGAGTTTCACACATAGCCCACACAAGTCGCGAACTTGGTATTCCACAGCCAAACGTTTGGAAGATGTTGCGACATCAATTATGACAGAAACTGTTCCCTCTAGAATTGTTGCAACATTTATGGCCAGGTGACCATGTTAAATGATACACATTTTGTAATCTCATCCAGGAAGCATTAGAAGATGACAATTTTGCTCTCTGGTTTTCAGTGACGAGGTGACATTTCATTTAAATGGAAAGGTGAATCGTCACAATGTCCATATATAAGGTAAGGTATATCCTCATACACTTGTGGAAAAAGAACAGGATTCCCCAAAATGTAACATCTTTTCTGTGCAATCTCAAAAAGAAAGGTGTACAGCCCCCCTCCCTTCTTTTATTGAGTTCACTGTGACGGGTAGGCCTATGTCATACTTTGATATGTTGCAATTGTGGTTGTTTTCGCAAATGAAAGATGATTCCGACAACTTCATATTCCAACAATACGGGTCTCCACCTCATTGAAACTTCAATGCGTTGCTGCCTGAACAAGGAACTCCCACACCGCTGGATTGGGTGATATGCTGAGGATGACTTGGTGCTGTTCAGATAGCCCCCAGGTCTCCTGACCTTACAGTTGATGATTTTTTTTCTCCTTTGGGTACATGATAAAGACACTGTTTAAGTGCCACTATTGCCAGCAACAGTGAATGAGCTCTGGGACCACATTACCAATGCTTTGATGACCATAAACATGGGCATGCTATGTGTGTGGGCTGAACTAGACTTCCAACGCGTGTCGTGTGATGAAAGAAGGACACATAGAACATGTTTAATGGTATAGCTAAAATTTGGACATTTTCCACCTCTTATCATGTATCATCAACTATTTTTGTGTGTAGTATTTTGTTAAATACAGTTGTTTTTTTGATCCGATGAATCATTTGTAATAACACTGTATTAAGATTTGAGATGTTTTTGTAATCCTTTTGAATATCTATCTCAACAGAATGGCAATCATGCGATGATCAACTCAATATAAAATGAACATGACTTGATGAGTGTCAGTGTTTAAATTACTTTTTTTTTACTTTACTTGACTTACATCACTAATATTTACAGTTTTAATCTCTAGGCCCCTATTCATTAAATATGATTGAAACTATGTTTGGGCCAATAAATTAAAATGTTGAAAGAAATAAAGATCCAATAGTTGTTCAAATTTGAGAGTTCAGACCATATCCTTATTGTCAATGCAACAATGTCTCCAATTTAGAAAAAAAAAATGTTATAATACGAAATGTTGTTATAACCAAGTTATTGTAGGCCTACTGTAATTTAAAATTTTATTTATAATAGATTAGAAAATTACTTCTATCTAGTAAACTAAGGTTTAGATTAGGATGATTACCCACAGCACTTACATTAGTGATAGGTACTAAGGTATAAATTGTTTAAATTGGACCCTAAAAAAAACACAAACCCATTTAGGACAAGCTTTCACTGTTGCACAGTTTATAAAGGTCAAGAGAGTAGACTGATGTTCTTGGTTGGACTATCTAGTAAAGAAATTTTGATTTAATTTTAAATATCTATTTATTTTGTTGGGAAAATATTGTGCAGTATTGATGCAGTATACAGTTCATAGTTTAAAAACTAATCAATGTTAGGAACCTTTCCCAATATTTTAATTGTTGCAGTGACAACTTTTACATTGTTGATTAATTTTTTTAAACTTTGGTAGTAAAACATCAACAATGAGCTCAAAGTTGTTTATACAATACAAATATTTTGGAAGATTCAAGACTAAAAATAAATAGAGCCAGGAAATGTTAGTTTATTCAAATAACAAAGTAGGGTAAGCAAACACATATGTATACTGCATATAATTTAAAATTTGTAGGCAGTAGGCACAGCTTCAAGAGCATTTTATCAATCAAGTTTATTAAATTACTTATAATAGTATTGTAATCAACATACAGTACAAATTGAGTAATTAAGACACATGAGAGAATTTGAAGTGTTATCCTGTACTTACTTTGGTATAACATTTTTCTTTGAGCATCTGCTTGCTTTTCAGCCTTTTCTACATTTTCAAGGAAATTTTCCACCACATTACTGTCATCCATTTTAAGATATTCTATTTAAACTTAATATTCACTAATAATTAATTCTTAGATGTATTTAAATGCTTCAATAGCTTGATCAAATAAATTCATTCTGGATAAGTTGTTTCAAACTTCCCTTTTGAAATAGGAATAAATACAGTTTGGTAAAGTTAAAATAAGAACTGTAATCACTGCATGTCAGACTGAAAACATGAATGTTTTAATTTCAAAATAAAACAAATATATTTTTATATTAAGAAAGCACTATTTAAAAAATCAATCTTTTCAAACATAGCTTAAATTACTTTAATTCTTCCAAAACATTATTTAAAAAAAATGTTTTACTTTTTTTTAAATGGGTTAAAGTTTCTGACCAAAAGGTAAAGAAAAAGAAAAAGTAATCAAACCTTTGAGGCTTAGAAAGTGTATCAATATGATCAAGGCTAGCCAAATTTCAAGCTTCCAAAATCCCTTTTTTCATTAGGTTAAGATTTATTTAATGTATTTAACAACATATAGGTAATTGAAGTGTAAGTTACATAATTACAGACTATGAATCTGGAAAGCAATTTTTAAAATATCAATAAAATAATCCTAGAGACATGAAATTGATACAAATAAGAAATATTATATATAGATCAGTTGCACATGGTTGGCTTCTTGTAAGCAATCATATGATATTGAGATTATATCGGCCACCTACCTTCTATAAATTGACAGTCTTGCATATTTCTTAGGTTTAATTTATATAATTGAAATTATGTCTTCCAACATTTTAAAGGAATACAAAGTATTATGAAACCCAAAATACACCCTACATGCAATGGTGGGATTCAAAAATTTTAGCAGCCAGTTCTTTTTCATAGTGATAAATTGATACCAAGAATAGTTTATTAAAATTATTTATTTGCCTTCCTTAAAATAATTCAAAATCGCTGAGTGATTATCATTATACAATTTCATTCCATAATAAATATGTTCAATCAAAGTTAAAATGTAATGGAATGTGATATGTGTACACATTTAATCGTAAAAACCAAACAGAAATTCACAGCTCAATGAGCATGTATTCTATAAAAAGACAAGTGAATGACACATTTGTTTATTTCTCCCCCCCACGTTGTCAACTGAGCAGCTGGGCTGTGGATAGGAAGATACTATAATGTTAGTTGTTACCAATTATAGCCATAACATGATAACATGAGTGCATGCGGTGATAGCACTCGAAACTATAAGAATCGACAAAATGGAGTAGGCTATTGGTCAACTAGTGGCTTGATAGCAATGATGAATATTGATAATTCAGTTGATAAGACCCGAGTCGATAGTTGAGCTTCCTATTTAGATTTTGATAATGTAGTGAACTACTATTAAATAAAACACCTGACAGTAACATAAATAAGTCGATTCAAAGAAATCAATGAGTGGTTCAACACATTTGGGAAATTCTAGGAATAGGTTCGCCCGATCCGGCTGAATCCCACTATTGCCTGCAGGTTTTATTACTGTGGCTATAGGTGTGACAATATAGATGAGTGATAAAATAGAAACTACTGCAATTGGCCATAATTCTGCTAGGCCAAACTAATCACAATATTTAGTCAACTTTGGAGAAGGAATGGGTAGAAAGTGGTTTAGTACTTGAGATTCCCACATAACTATTATGATGTTTTATCTATTTTCTAATACTCAAATTGATTTAACAACAAAATACCCAAGAAACATTTCAATTTTCATCTAGGGATTGTAAAACTGTCCATTAATCAATTATTATTCCTATGCAACTTGACTATAGTTTAATATAGTTTTCAAGCTCTTCGAGCTTTCCCATCACCCACTCTCCCACCCTATGGTAACTGGGAATATCCCACACCCGTCTCTCCTTTTCCTCAATTTTTTATAGCCATCCAAAGCTTTAGCTTAGTTTAGTTTACATCTTTCTTCATATTATAACTTCACAGAGCGTCGTCCGAGAATGCAAGTGTCCTATCTCCAAAAGTGTTAAATTTGAGAAATTGCTGTGAAATTGAAACTACTGTATGATTATTTAAGAGGATACAAACTCGAGTTGTCATCTAGTAACATTAGTTTTAGACACCTGGTCAATCTTCAATGCTCTTTTACACAAAAGTGGAAAATTAAACATAGACCACTTGCATTCTTGGGTGACAAAAGGTAGACCATAAGTATTTATCCATAAAAAGTAGAACTAAAGTTAAAGTACCATTAGTTATTAAAGTGTATAAATGGGATGGTAAAATACAACAAAACTCACAGAAGATTCAAATAACTCGGCGTTCAGAGCTTCAAGTACAGCATGGTTAGGTAGGAGGCAATCCTGAATATGTTAATGAAAGAGAGGAAAAATCCTGTTCTAAAATAGCAAATTATTACTGTTGAAAACAGACAAGGACAAAAAACTTACCAGACACTAGTTGTCCTTAAAGTTCACAATTAAAACCACTATAGTCAAAACACAGTCAATTTTGAGCCATGTTGTACCTACCCTTATCCCCATCCAGCTCTACTCGATCACATATTTATAATTTATTGTTATTGAACTGAATTAAAAAATAGGTAGATCCCCTGATTCTACACAATGCAAACATTTAGAGATATGTGGTTAGCAGAGAGGGCTGTAACTTCTGTTAAAACATCTTAAATGACTAGACTTCATTCGGAGTATTTAAAAAACAAATATATATACACACACTTGACCTTCTATCTATTTTCAAAGTTAAATCCAATTATTGTGTCCTAGATTCCTGTTGTATTAAGTTAAGTTATGAGCTGGTTAGTCATAAAATGTCTTGTGCCTTCTTGTCAAGATCCATGGTCCCCCACTCTCTCAAACCCCGGTGGATACACCCCCCTAGATTTAAAATCCTCTGGTATGATAAACAGTTTACTAACATTTACATCATCATAATAGGTGCAGCGATTTGTACTCAAGACTAATCCAGTGGCCAGAGTTCAAACCTAGCTGTATGTACTTGTCGAGACTTTTTCTTTACATTAGTTTTTAGGGGTGTGCAAATGATTTTTTTTTACTAATCTTTTTAATTGAATGGTGAACATTTTGATTCAAATACAAAAAATTAATAAAATCTCGGTATTAATTGCTGGTATAAATAAATAGTTTTAATATGGTCAGCATAATTTTGAAAAAAGTTACATGAAAGATATTCTCAATGAAATTCAAAACTTATATTGTTAACAATAAAAATCATATAAGAGAGCAAAATTTGAATTAAAAAATATCACTTTCTATGTTATAAGTAATTATAATCAATGTTAACTAAGGTGTGTGTCTACCTAGTGAGCTAAGGGTCCCGGGTTCGATTCTCGGCATAGCCGAAAATGTATCATTAGTGAAATGTGGATTTAACACTTTACAGTGATAAATTAATGGCTGGGGACTTAATAGATGTAAAATTAACTAAGGTTTACAAATTTTGATGCAAACTTAAAAAAAAAAGTTATACAAAATTTTGAAAATATCCATTTATTAAAAATAACAAAAAATACAAATAAAAATTATAAATTCATTGTTAATAGTTTAGAAAAATACCACAAATAAAATGGAGTATGACTAACTCCAAACACAATATGGCCTTTATAATGAAAAGAAGAACACAGTTCACACTTTACACTGCTGCCAATGGATAAAGAGGTAATGGTTGCCTCTTAAAGAAAATTGATCGTCACTGCCCAATCCCCCACTTTTCCTATACCTTCTTCCAAATATAATACAATTACCTCATAAAGCGAAAAGAGGTTTACCTTATAGAGTTATAACTCCAAACACAATAAACAACAACTAATTCATATCAACAAATTCGCCTGGTGGCTTGGTATTTGATTTTAAGTTTTTGTCAAGTTATTTTATTAGATTCCTTCAAGTAAGCTTTCACTGTGAATATAAAAACTTTAAATATGCTAGAAAATAATAGAGCCATTTTTTTTAGGTTATAAAAATTAGTTATTTGGCAAAATTATACCATGTCGATGAAGTGAATCAAAATAAATGTATAAAATGTAGACAAAAATTACTCACAATTACTTATATTTGAACTTTATTCCAACATAGTAAAGACTAATAGCACCAAAAGTTGAAGTAGACTTACTAAGACTACAAAATCCTGGATATTGCCACTAAAGAACAGTCAGCAATACATATAAAACCTATCTGTATATTTGATGTACAGTCTAAGAGTACTAAGACTATAGTGTAAGCACATAATAAACAATCAAGAGGGCAGCTAACTATAATATAATAACTCAACAAAGGAAAAATGGCACCAAACAGCTAAATTACATTAATCATTGAATGGAGGATAGAAGGGCAAGGCCTACACACCTACCAAAAAATTGTAGGCCTCAAAGTTCACAATTAAAGCACAACAAAACACATAATTATATAATTTTCAGGGTACATTAGTCCCCTTCTTCAGCAGAAGAGAATAAAACACAGAATGGAATATAGCAGCATGGTTATAAATTATATCTCATAACGATTTCTTGAAAAAGGATATGTTTATTTGGTTTTAATGAACAAATAGATAAAGTAATCTAAATATTTAAACTAACTGAAATTGCTCCACACTGTTTAACTTAATAAATACTTAATATTTATAATTTTTTTGTTAGATTGAATATGATAAGGTATTCAGAAATGTGTGAATAATTAGAATATTCAGATAGTTCAGATATTTATATTAAAAAACAATTGAATATTCGCATACCCCAAATATTTTTATATCCTTTCTCCAGGCAAATACTTATACTTTATCTTAAAATTTGCCCTGATCATCAAGTGTAGGCCTGCTTATATCAATAATTATAAGTTTTGCAGTGATCTAATAGCCACTAAGAAACATAAATTAACCCCAAAAGAAACAAAACAATTTTTTATCTCAAGAAAGGAAGCAAGGGTAATAAAAAAATTGTAATAGTTTTGGATATAATTTATTAAATGTCTAAGACAGTGAAATGTATCAAGTTTTATGATATGTACACCTGTTGATTAAATATTCAACTAAACTAGAATGACACAGATCCAACTGTATGTTTTGCAACAAATCATAAACTTCAAACAGTGGCTCAACTTCAGTGGCCTTCTTGCCAACCACAACAATGAAAGGGTAGCCAGTTTTCTTTGCCTCGAAAAGACGTCTGCCAATCGTCCATTGGCTCCTGTCGTCTACGAGGACATCGTCCTCAAATGGCGTGGAGGAATGCAACGATTCATACAGGTGTTCAGATAAATGAGAAACAGAACTTTCTTTACTGCCATCCTAAAAATAAGTAGAGTTAATAATTCCCATTTTGATAACTGCTAAGATGTGTTTTTTGTTTATGTACAAGTCTTTGAGTCTATTCAAAGTAACTTTAGTGACAGTTGAGATGTTAATAAAAATCATTTTGTATCTACCCGATCAGCAAATATGTTTTGTAGTGTTGGTAAGTAAAGTAGGTTGACATGTGAAAACATATTTGTGATGTGAATTGGTATAAAACTTGTTTTTAGCAACTTTATACTGTTAAAAAAGCCAAAATTATTGTCAAACAATTATTAACCAAATTTATATGGGTGTTTTAAATTCCTTTTTTATATATGAAATAAAGTAAAAGAAAAACAATAAAAATTACATAAAGAAAGTCAAAGGCAAATTTAAAGATTATATTAATGATCTCAGTATCAACTTAAGTAAATTATAAATATAGCTAAATATAGGTGACGATGTTGAATTTAAAATCAAAAGTTACTAAATTCCTAACATAGTTTTTTTTATCACCGCATTTTACTACTTGTTTAGGTTATTTATGTGCTAATTACACTACTGGTTTGAGGGATGAGAAAGGTTATATTTTAGAGGAAGTGTACTCACACCTGCATAGAGCTACTGTGGTAAACCATTTAGTAAAATAATCCCTTAGTACACTCAACCGAAATTCAAATTTCAATCTTTCCGTCATCGGCAGTCTAGTCTATTGTGAGAGTAGTGCCTTAGCCCATTCAACCACCAAAGCAGGTAAAACAGTAACTTTGATTTTGAAAGTATAATGTTTCTGAAGCATTACAGATTTTGCTATAATAACTATGATCACATGTTTAAGTCGTAACAATTGCAATAGACTGGATTGCATTATTATTATTATTATTATTATTATTATTATTATTAGCACTGCGTCTTACTACCCGTTCGGGTTATACGCACTTACGCTAATGTGTAATGGTAGGGTGATTGTGAGATGAAATGGAGGACCTACAGTTTAACGTGGGATCCAAACCACGGTGGAGGCCTGGCATTCCCCACATTCACAAGTTGTGATTAATACACGTCTTGTCAGAGGTGAAGGAAGGGTTTGGTAATCAGATAGACTGGATTGCAAATGACAAAGAGGTCAAGGTTAAAATTTTGGTCATGTGTGTTTATAGTAATTTTTCAAAATGTGATTTATCACTGTGATTTTCTCGTCCTGCTTCCATGCTAATGCGTGTAAGTTTCCTCTAAGTTACCTTTAAAATTCCTAACCCCAATAGTAAACGAAGGAAAAATGGCCCCATATGGCTGTCTTATATTAAACATTGAAAGGAGTAAAGAAGGGCAAGACCTACACACTTACCAGAAAATTGTAAGCCTCATCAAAGTTCACAATAAAACACAATAAAATATATAACAAATATGTAATTTTTGGGGTACATTAGTCCCATTCTTCAGCAAAAGAAAGTAAAACACTGACTGGACTATGGCAGCATAGCCAAAGGTAGGTCATGGTCACTTTTACTCTTTTCTGCTGAAGAAGGGGACTGATGTAGCCTTATATAATTAGGTGTTTTGTTGTGTTTTAATTATGAACTTTAAGGCATACAGTTTTCTAGTGTGTAGGCCTTGCCCTTCTATCCTCCTTTCAATTTTATCCCCTAGAGTAAGTTGCTAGTAACTTTTGTTCTGAACATGATATTTAAAAAAAGATGTTGTGTACAGCCAAGCTTACCTTGGGTGGGATGATACAAACAGAGAATGGAGCGAAAGCCAGCGGCCATCTAAGCTCGTCAGGCAGCGACAAAGACTCTACTGCAGCTGCCAAAGTCCGTGTGAGGCCAATGCCGTAGCAGCCCATCTGAACTGGCGATGGTTTCCCATCTGCTTTCATGTAGCTTGCCCCCAGGGGAGTTGAATACTTGGTACCCAACAGAAATGTGTGGCCAACCTTCAAACAAAACTTTTTTAGTAATAGAGTTCACAAACTTGACTAAAGCCAGCTGAAAACCAGATTGTGAAATACACATTTAAAGTGATATAGTTAGGCATGTGTTCTAGTGTGCCTGAATTGTTTGACCGAGAGGTTGTGTGAGAGTGCAAGTGGAGCTTTAGTGGTGTGTCAGGGCTGGACATTAAGACTTCACTAGTTCTACAATAGCACTCAAACACAAGACTCGTTCTTCAGGGCAGTCAGTGATTGTCATATTAGGTTCTTTCTTTGGTGGTCCAACCATAGATTGTGCGTTATACAAATTCTATATTAGCCAACTTGATTTAGATTTGGGTCCATTTAAAGTCTCTAATTTTAGATTCAGATAGAGAAAATATAAAATTTTGATAAAAGATTCTACACACAAAAAAATTATATCACAACCCATATGATATTAAAACATGCTGGCTATTGAGGGTTTATTGGTAAGATTCCGTTTAAAATCAAGCACCTCAATCCCAGGGCAATGCCCCATGTGGGGTTGTTTGCACTGCGGACATTCCTCGCTATTCCCGCACACCTCTGTGTTGGCTCCGTAGTTACATTCTTGGCAGATCAATAACTGGTCCTCCCCAACATTCACAGGATAGTGGTATTCATGGGAGAGAGATCCGCCTATCATGCCTGGGTCACCCATCACTGCAATCCAAGTTTTAATCATTTGTTAACTAACAGCGCAGGTGATAATAACAGTACAAAGATTTAAATGACAAATAAAAGATAAATCTCAAATATGCAAAACAGTACATACCCTCTCCGATGTGCTGCTGCGCTAGACCTCATATTTATCTAGTCTGGTTTGGCAGTGATGGGCATGTCGGAGCTTAGTTATAGGTTGGATTTACTGAGGGTATTTTACTTAAACGGTTTCCCACTCTCTCGCCACATAAGTACAGGTATATTGCCTATAAATCATACCTTTCTCAGTCTTATTTAAATAATGATTAAATGTGTTTACCCAAATGAATAGTAAAATGAGGAGAAAAAATTATACATTGGTGGGCATGCAGACAAAGCATCAAAATCAGTTAGTCTGATTCGGAGGTAACAAGGAGTTCAGGCTTTGAATTCCGGCTGACTGTAATGAGGGGCATTTTTCCTGAACTCCCAAAATTCATTTATCAGTAAAATAACTTTAATAATTTTAGAACTGGAATTAAAATAATGATTTCCCCTCAAAGTATTATCACATAATTTTGAAAAAAATCATTTCAAACCATTATGAGTGTAGCCGCAGGTAAAAAAAAACTAGACAGAATTGATTATGATACCCTCTTTACATGAGAAAGTAAAATAAAAAAGGACATAATAGAAGGTAATTATGAGATCCATGTAATGAACAAATGCACTAAAATAGATATAGGTACCTTTGACATACCCGACTTCTATTCTGCGGAAAATGTTGTCATATGCATTGCAGACAGCATTGTAAGTCTCTTCAGCTGCTTGTAGTGTTGTGTCAAAGGTGTACAGGTCCTTCATGAGGAACTCCTTACCCCGCAGCAAGCCTGAACGAGGTTTCATCTCATCACGGAACTTACTGGTCACCTGGTAAAGTCGCAGGGGTAAGCTGCGGTGTGACAATTGTGGGCTGGACGCAATAAGCTCTGTGATGGCTTCCTCGTGAGTCTGAAAGAAGGTATTTTTATTTTGTTTTTGCCAAGGGTATTTAGCGCAGACCTTCGGAACTCAATGATATTCTTAACACACATGAGATCAAAACTAGCCCAATACTAGAATATAAACAGCACTCAGACCTTTGCCTAACAATTCACCAAAAGATACATTTTAGACTATATTAAGAAACAAATCTTAGAACCTTAAGCTCACTAGATAGGCATGCTATCCAATGAGTTTAGATGTTTGACCTAAGGGGTGCAGTCTAGGAGAGTAACATAAGAGTAAATACATCCACATTAGTAGGAATGTGCAAAGTCCACTTTTTTAATTCAAAGCGAGGTCGAATTGAATAATATGAGATAGTCCCAAAGCCGGGTAGAGGTTTTAATATTTAAAAAAAATGTTTAATATTGGATAAAAATATTATAATTTGCATAATTATGTAAATTTAAATATTAAATTTAATTTACAATATGCTATATTGCAAATATAATTGATATATTTCATCTCAAAATGATAAATTAAGTTACTATTACAAAATGTAATATAATTATTTCAGATTTTTTTTAACATTAATACTAATTAGTGATGGAAATAACAGAAGATTAGTGTGTGTGTGTGCTTTGCCTGTAAATATATATTTTTTGCGAAGCCTCAAAGCAAAGTCGTAGTTTTTAAAGCTTTGTACAGTTCTAAACATTAGAGTGAAGAGGGGATGAAAAAAAGCAATTTAGTAAAGTAAACATATGGAAAATGTTTATATGTGTAGCTAGACAATTCTTTAACTATGACATCCTGTTAACAGAAACCAAACACAATGAAAGTCTATCATCCTAGAATCTGTGGCACAATGGTTGATACTTTTCTTGTTATAAATAAAGCATTCATTACTAGCTTTTTTTTCCTGCCCAACCAGCCTTTGGCTTTTTAGTTACCTAAACAATTTATAAAATGTTTTTTCTGAATATCTATAATACACAGCAGTATGTATAAAAATTTTCCTGTCAATACTGGTTAACCTAATTTATATTGACTTAATTCATACTGACTTCTTGTATAACTAAAGTAATTTTGTTATAAATATCCCTCCAGATAGCAAGGCTTTAAAGTTTAAAACCATAGGTTGACTAGGCCTGAGTATTTGAATTGAATATTTGTACTTACAGGGCTCAAGACATAATCCCGGTCATGGCGATCCCGCAAAGTAAACAATTCCGGTCCTGCTGTGTCCCACCGACCTTGAACAAAATACATTCAGTTAATGACTGTAGTGGAAGGCAATATAATAGTTACTTTGACAGTAAGTTTACATCTAAATTACCAAAGTAGATTACTATAATATTGTTTTAGTATGGGAGCAATAGTTTTCCACTTTCTCTCCACACCGATGCAGGTAGGTACTTTTACTCTAGATCAGAGGTGGCCAAACAGTTTATCGCGATCTACTGGTCGACCGCGGCCGCTAGTTTAGTCGACCGCCTGATAAATCAACTATAAATGATTAAGAGAAAGAAAATTAAAAAGAGGGTGTGCAGATTTTTTCAAATCAACATTAAAAACATTAAATACTATAATAATATATTGAAATATCAAAGCTGTCTGACTGATGATCATTTACAATCCTGCTTTCGTTTAGGTGGTTGGATTAAAAACTTTGTTTCAGTTTGTGAGTTCTTATATGCAATATATTTTATTATTAAAACACAAAATTGGTTATTAATTTTTTACCAAATGAACAAACAATAGAAGCCTATGGTTCCATAGTAGATCACAAAGGATTTTTCTTCTCTGGAATAGATCCCTAGATCAGAAAGTCTGGCCACTTCTGCTCTAGATGATATATTCCTCATATTATCGCCATTATTATATTTATATATGATTAGTGTGGAAGGAATACCCTGTTTAAGGTAAGAAGGGATATCTGAAAGGCCTTTTCCCCTGTCAGAAATATGCTATATATTAAGATTTTGGTAGAAAAAAAGATCTTCCAGGCATTCCTTCCTACTATAGACAGGGCATAGTAAGACTCAAAGCACAGGGAAGTGATTAGAATGTTAAAATTTGAAGTCAAACTCATTACGCATGGTGTTTTTTCTTTGAGACAAAGCCTTTTCTAGGTAATGAGCCTTTGACATAGTCTTAAAAAAGTTGATTAATGCTTCCAAATTAATGAAATCTTTCTAAACAAAATCAATTATAAATAAACCTGTGGTTTTCCACAGCTCGCCAGAGGTCAGTAAAGGGAGCAACAGTTTTTGAGCACCGATCCCTTGCATTTCTTTGTCCACTATCTTTATCAGCTTCTGCAGAGCACGCTGGCCAAGTGGTAGCAAGTAGAAAGTCCCGGTACTGGCCTGACGAATAATACCTCGGTCCAGCATCAGCTGCAATAAGATGACCAGTATTTTTAAATAGGTACACTTAACACAATACAAAAGTTATTGTTTTTAATTTTTTCATAATGACTTATTACTCGTTCAGGTTATACATTTAAATTAAGCTAATGGGATTGAGATGTGGAAGGTAAAATTATAATATAAATGTAGGCCTATTTGCATTTGTATGTTAGGGTTAGGTGTGAAATGGGAAACTTGGGAAAGAAACAGCTGCCTCAATACACCTGACCAGGATTAAAACCTTGATCTCCCAATCACCAACAATCCAGTCTAGGATAAGAGTTATGTGTTAGGACCATGTGACTAAGGATGCAGGTCATAAGGCTTGTTTGTTATTGAATTAAATTACTACACAGCTTCTTATGAAATTCAAATTAACATCTACACCTAAAAGCCTTAAAAACAAAATTTTACAAGAGAAACATTTTTTTTATTCCTACAGCACCTTACTACTTGTCTCGGCTGTATGCAATGTTAACCATGCTAATAGAGGAGGAATGAGAATAACTGTAGGCCCTACCCATATTTGTGTGCAAAAGTGGAAAAACATGTTAGGAAAAACCAACCACAGTACATTCGGCTGGTATTCGAATGCTTATGTTTAGTCCGCTTGTCCAACAATATAAGTAAAACTTACTTTATTAGTAAGTACTTTCAATAAAGTTTTGTATTTTTCCAATAATATATTAACTGTTATTCTAATGGGTACTGATAGGCATAACTTATATGCAGGAATGAGCCTACATTATTGTATTTGGCCTGATTTTTATTATTCTTATGTGTCTAATAAAGTGAATAAACTATCGAAATATACCATGACGAAGAAAAACAACTAAATATGTGACGCTTGGAGCCCTTCGTTTATTAACTTTGGTTTTGATATAATTATGGTTATATTATCCCTGGAAACAAAGTTATAAGATGTTTGTGTCACATTGCTTGAAATATTGCCTTTAGACTAGTAGAATTTTAAAAAAGTGACCCTACCCGGTGACTCTTAGACGAAATTTCTTCATTTTTTACTTCAGCATTTTTAGGAATTATATTTAATGGTTGAAATAATTTGGATACACAATTTATTCTGCCCTGAACCTTCAATGAAAAGTTTACATTTTGTAAAAACTGAACTGGCACACGTTGAATATTTGCTCCACAGAACAAAGTATACTTATCAATAATCATGGTTATCAAATGTTTTAACTAATCAAATTGACTCAATCATTACACGCGAAACAGACATTAAAATAGTATATAAGATACAAATATCTACACACTATTCATATTGTTTACAAACAATCATAGCATGGTAATCAAAGGGAAAATGCTGCCAAGCTTTTGATAATAAAGTACTTTGATTAAAAAATATTTTAAGCACACAAAACACTTAGTTACATAATTTAGAATTATAGTTATCATATGATGTATTGACTTATTTAAAAATTAATGATTATATTATGTTTATAACATTTTTATCAATACTTTCAATATTTTCGAGGGTGGCTACCATTGGGGACAAAGATAATATATTCAGGTAATTGTCCGATATTATACATTTAGATTCTAGAGTAATGTAATCTGTGAGTTACATCTTACCAGATGGCATGTTATAAATTTAGTAAAGATTTTAGAGGTTATGTATAAAATATATTCCTAATATAAATCACCCTTTAACGTCATTATTATTTTAGGATTTTAAGCAATATTATGGATAACACCAAGAATGGCATCAATGAACACGTTTTCAAGTTTATTAATGACATAAAACTTGGGTAAGTTGAGTGGAAATATGGGTAGGTAATCAATACATTCATTATGTATGACTTAATTTTTTATATTCTATATGCCTCCCACTTTTATAGAAACTTTATGCATTTGATTTAGTTTGACTTATTTCCAGGAAAATATCCAGCTCTTATGATATTACAATAAACACCGTGGGACTGCTGAAAGAAATCGTAGCACAATCTGAGTGGCAAACAGCTGAGTAAGTTGACTAATTTCTTAGCATTCAATTCTTTTACATGACAGCTCAACACACCCAGGCAATTACAACGAAAATATATAGCTTACAATAATTTAACATATATGCCTTTTGGTTTGTCAAGAATAAAACACTAGTTTAATATACCCCAGTGTGTGAAAAGTCAAAAATGGAATTTAAGATTTATTGAAGCATAAACAGCATGGGAATACAAAACTCTAAACTTTTTTTTAAATTGTGAGTTTGTGTAGGCCTATGCATTATATGTTTTTAAATTTGTGTACTTAAAAAGGATATTTGTACCTATATTTTAGTGTAAGGCAATTACATGGGTTTAAAGAATGGGTAGATAAAATTTATGGATCCTTTTGAGAAAATATTTTAAAAATAACTTACTAGGCCTATCCTGCATTGATGTTTTTTCATTTTTATTCATTTGAGGTACCTAGGCTACCTATTAGCTTTCTGAAATAACTGATTATATTATCACACATCTTAACTAATTTAATTCTAGAACAGACACAACATCCAGCTACTGACCATTAATTCATCACTGTGAAAGGGGAAACCCAAATTTCACCAATGATAAATTTCTCGTTCATGCCAGGAATTGAACCCGGGACTCTTGGCTTAGTAGACAGACACACTGCCGATTGACATTGATATAGGCTGTATCCAAATAGTCTACTTATACGGCGTCGTGTTGTCTTGTGGCGTTGATAGCAGCTTCTCGAGGTCTTGGTAACCATGGATACGAAAGCTACGAGCCTTGCAGTGTTTGACTGGCAATTGTTTTAGTATTATCGTTTTGTATGCTTTAGCACCGACTTACACAAATATTTTGTTTTCATTTGAGCTAATAGATGGCTTTTACATAGTTTATAAGTTATTCGGTTAGGAAGCAGCACTGCGGGCCCAAGGGTGTTGCTGTTCGAATAGTTTGATGCAGTCTTCACTATGACAACCGCGAGAAGTTTAAAATTATGAAGACTGCATCAAGTCAAGTGTACTTGATTATTCAGATATAGCCATACAGTGTTGAACTGGTGTGTAGATAATAATTGAGTTTATTTAAGAGTGTTAAATAAGTCTACAGTATGTGAAAGAGGTGTTTAAAATGTTAATTTGTTAAAAGATCTACAATCTGTTAGGTGCAGGAAATAAAGAAATAAAATCCTATTTTTAAGATTTGAATTTGCTATGCAAAAAAACGAAATGTTAAAGGCGTCGTTGTTGTAGACTTTTGTGAAATAAGTGAATCAAGCAAATAGGCCATATTTTCTTAGTTATTAATAAATACTCTTTTTATTAAGGTATATGAATGGTTGACATTTTTACTTCTGTGCAATTAATAAGGCTGCAAGGTAAGGTTGTTTTTTTTGTAAAAAAAATTCTAAAGAAGGAACTTATTCTTATGAAGTTTAGAACCCTGATTATCCAGATACCAGCTATTCAGACAACCCATTATTTGGATTTGTGTCACAGCAGCAGTTTTAGCTAACTTCGGAGTTTGTGGGTATGAATTGGGTAGACTGATTCTTATTGTGCTTTATGTATGTCAGCAGCTCTCAAACTGTTTTTAGATACACCCCTTGGCCATGACTAAAAGTTTAATGTACCGCAAAGATTAAAAAAATATCCAAGTGACAGGCATTAAAAAATATTACCACATGGTAAATTATTGATCTATATATTGTATTGGGAAAAAATAAACATAATCAAAATATTGCAAATGTTAAAAGGCTATTTAGGGAGAATCCTACTGTTATAGCCTTAACATTACCTCTTATTGAAAATTGTTATCATTTTAAAAAAAACATAATTTTATTGTAAAATATCTATAGAAAAGTTTTACAAATTTTCTTCACTAATTCGTTTAAAAATAAAGAAAAAAAGTAAACCTTAACACAATATTTTAAAATCAAAATTTTTTAATTGTAATTCTGGAAATGATATATTATTAATCTCAAAGTTTTTCAGTGAGAGGGGTGTGGTTGCATGGTTTGGCACAACATTTTGGTGTTTGATGTTTGAAACTTTCAAGCAGAGGTCCGGCTCTAAATTTAGCCTACTGCGGTACTTATATTTTAGGTACACCATGGGTGAAAAACCACTCTTACAGAAATATGTTGTTGAGAAAGGTATCATAAACTGCTGATGTAGAAGGTTTCAAGTATAGGGTTGAAAATTCTCAGAAATTAGTCTCCAGCCAAGAGCAAATACAGGAAAATGAGAGGTGGAAATAACCAGATAACGGTAACTACCAACAATTAGGATTTTCCACAAGTCCCTTGTTATTTTGCCAACCTTCCCTTGAGAGCTAATCACATATCCTCTGTAAGGTGCTGCACACCCCTGGGGGTATGCATACCCCATTTTGAAAATCGCTGATGTATGTTATTTAATTTCTATTAAGAAGTGTGAAGATTTATTTTTATGTGGTGGTGTACAGATATAGTAAATACATATGCTCATATGTAATTTGTTTTATGATGTGTTAAGTAGCCCGTGTGAGAGGACACTTAAAGAATCTTTGATTTTTAATTTCCTCCACACCCTATATCCTTAGTCACAACATTGTTTCAACTTAAGTATTATACTTTGACTGATCAAACTAGTCAAAATAAAACTATTTCTGCTAATTCTATAAAAACTACATTTTCACTGTGATATATTATTTGTTTAATGGTTTTAAGTTAAAATAACAATAGCCTTGATGTAGCAAAGTATGTTATGAATTGTTATTAGGCCTAAAGTTAGATAAATGAAAATACAATATGCTTAGACCCGCTTCGGTAACTGCATGGTCTAAAGCACTACTCTCACAATATACTAGACTGTCGAAGATGGGGAGATCAGGGTTCAATCTCAATCTGGGTACACTGAGCTTCCACCCCCCACACCCCCTCCCCAAGTAATGGTTTTCCACTATCCTCCCATACAAATGTTGGTGCACCTCCTCCAAATTAAGCCTTAAACCCCAACACATTAGGGTAATTAATCATCATCAAGTGTTTCTGGCCTGTGGATGTGTCAGTTTAGTAAAATGCCTCCATCTTCCTCTATTCTTTCACCACTCTTCCTCCTTTAATTTCTGCCATTCTTCTCCTCTTACTTGAACACTTTCTGTTATTTGCTTCTCCCATCTATTTCTTGGCCTCCCTTGCGGTCTTTTTCCTACATACTTCATTTCCATAATTTTCTTTGGTATTCTCTCCTTCTCCATCTTCATTACATGGCTATACCATCTCAGTCTTGCTTCCTCTACTATCTCATATACTCCCTATACTTCTACTCTTTCCTGAATAACTTAATTCCTAATCTTGTTTCTCCTCGTGACAGCTAACATGCTTCTCACAAACTTTATTCCTATGGCCTCCACTTTCTCATTCCTTCTTACATTCAATGTTCATGTTTCTGCTGCATGTGTGACAATGGGTACAAAGTACGCCTTGTACAACACTTGCTTTCACTTCAAGGTCATTTCTCTTCTCCATAGCAGGTCTCTTACGCACCTATAGAACAATTCTACCTGCTGTCTTCTTCTCATTAAATCATCTCTACTTCCACCTTTCTCCTCAATCACGCTTACAAGATATTTTACACTCTGTACTTTTCTCAACTTTACTCCAACCAACCTTATAGCTTTATTAGGCCTTAGCCCCTTCCTTGTCATTACCTTCACTTCACAATTTGCCATGCTAAATTTCACTACACACTCCTTCACTTACTCATTCCATTCTTGTAGTTTCGGTTTTTCCTCCTCCTTCTCCACCCCATACCATCAAGTAATCAGCAAACATCGGGGCTTTCATTCCTTCCTCCCCGAATTTTCCTTCCACTTTGTTCATGACCATTTCCATTACCAATTTACAAATAGTAATGGTGAAAAGCTTTCCCCTCCTTCACTCCGTTTTTTTTATCTGGAACCACTCCATCTTAACACAACTCTTATTATCCTCATACATGCTTCTTACATGTTTTCTCGAGTATGGATTTGTTCAGCCACTGGCTTACTAAGCCTGTCGTGGCCTATACCTGAGTAGCGGGGTTGCCGTTTATAGGTCCTCAAATAGACCTTCTCTTAGTGGTAACCTTCCCTAACTGAGGCTATTGGTTCTGATGACGACTTAGCTCAGCATCACCAACACTCTCCCAGCCCATCCAGCTCAGAGCCAACTGGCCAGACCCTGTTCCAAGCGTATTGGTTTTGGCCTTGACCAGTTTCCCGTCTCTTGGAATTAGTACACAAGCATTTAACTAGAACAGATAATACAGGGCGCTAAAATGAAAAAAAGTTTAGAATCGAATAACTGTGATCAAATTGTAAAAATTATGAAAAAAAGTAATGTAAAAGCACATCTTTGGTCATATATTTTAAAACTTATTTTATAAAATAAACATTTTTTTATCAAATAACTGTGTTTCTTTTATAGAAGAAATATGAAGGTGTAGTAACAACTTTAAAGTGGTAAAAAAATTAAATAATAAAAATAGTTAACATTGGTACTTTTTCTTTATCTAACTTGTTTAGGCTTAATTAAGGCACTCTATTATCTTTAATCCATACACATGTGGATTTCCCCCTACAGAGATTTGATGAAGCTAATACGGTTGGAGGGTAAACAACTAATCAGGTCACTCCCACTACAATCTAGTGTGGGTAATATGGTGAGAAGAATTTTGAAGATTATCCGTGAGGAATTTCTCACAGGACAGGTTAGTCTTCTTTTGTTTTGTTTAAAAAAATACAGTGTGACATTACATGATGTAATGCTAAACTTATTTTCACTTGATGTAAAATAATGACGTTCATCCAAACTTATTAGGGGAAAAAATTAAATGACCTGGTGGCCAGGGGTAATGTGTCGGACTTCTGTGTTTGGGGTCCGAGGCTCATTACTCGGTCCCAGCACGGATTTATCTGATTGCCAAACCCTTTCTTCACCTCTGACAAGACGTGTATTAATCACATTGTGAATTTGTGAAATGCCAGACCTCCACCGTGGTTTGGATCCCACGTTAAACTGTAGATCTTCCATTTCATCCTCACAATCACCCTACCACTACACATTAGCGTAAGTGTGTATAACCTGAACGGGAAGTAAGACACTGTGCTAATAATGATGATGATGATGATGATGATTATGATTATGATGATGATTATGATTATGACTATGATTATGATCATAAGGATAATAAGGATAATATTTAAAAAATCTAAGGTGTTAACAAAACTCTTTTGTAGCAGATAAACATTTTTTTCTAAAACACAAAGTACTTGCTTGATGTGCCAATATTATTTTCACTGGCTTAAGTTAACCTACTTGTTATTTAATGGTTTGATTTATGGGCTAGAGAACAAGAGGGCAGTTTAAAAGCTCACTTGCATTAGGGTGGAGAAGGAATGAGAAAACCATCCTCCCCCTCCCCCCAATCTCACTATCCACACTAACAGAGTGCATCACATATATAGTACTTTAGAACAGGTGCCCACATGTGTATATAAAGTTAATATCTGTAGAGTGTAGTGACGCTAGCACAAAAACGGCTCAGTGTATTAAATGTTGAATTATGACCAATCACCTCAATGTTTATAATTATGTTTTATTTCTTTCTTAGAACAAACAGGAAGAAATTGATCCCCAGGAGTCTCTCCACAAAATTGTGACTTCTGAAGGGGACATAGATGACTACACCAATATGGTAGCAGATCTGAAACCTTCAGTCATTGAGCACATCGGAGAGTTTCAAATGGAGCTTGAGACAAGGTAGGTTACCTAGGTTACAACGTGTGAGGGAAATCCGGGCCTGGTGCGGATTAAAGTGATACTATTTGCTTGTATTTGAATAGTCTGCCTTTATTAAAATAAGATAAATCAATCAATACTGGATGGATTGTCAATGTTGCCAGCAATTTATTTTATCATCGCTTTCTACTTCACATTCTAACAACTTTAAATGTAGAGGCTTAGCAACAACTATCCAAGGGGGAGAGAAATAAGTATTTTCTTCATAAGGCCTGTGGTTCCTTCAAAGGTTGTAGTTCGAGGGAGAGCCAAAGATACAACTCATCATAATGACAAAATTATACAAACAAAAAGTAAATGTTTTATTTATTGTTTGTTTCTTAATTTTTCATTATTTTACCTACATATTTGAGCCCCGCATATTTCTACTCCTCTAGGCTAGCTACATATTTATATTAAATAGGTATGCATAAGTAAAGTAGAGTCTAAAGAGATTTTGTTACTGTCACTGTACCGGCGTTCTAATGCCGTTTCCGACATACTGCTGTTACCCATTTGTTGGCAATGTCATTCCTGCTCACATATTGTCTACCCTACCGTTTCAACCTCCTGTGGGTGATTTGTCAAGATAGCTGTAGAAGTTGGGGGAAAGAAATTGTGTGACTTATGACAAATATAAGAATGTGTTTGATGTTATTCAATGAAAGTGCTAGAAGCTTACAGATAGTATAAAAAAATGTGATGTTTGTTATGTTAAATAAAAGTTGTAGTATTTGACAACTATTTTGTCAGTAACCCTTGTTGTGTATAACTAGTCATTGGTTTGACACTCGCGAGACCCACTAGTCTGTGATGTGTTCTGCACATAGTATTCTCACATAGTGGTCTCTAACACAACCGTTGCAGTCACCTGTTTCATCAGAATAGACCCTTCTCTCCAAAAACAGACTTACTGCCCAACTTGGAGGAAATCAGCTTCCCTTTAATCTTCATATCCTCTTGACCATTTAGCGTAAAGCTGATCTGATGCTCTTTTCAACAGAAAGCCGGTTCATCTTGAACTACATTCAATACAGCATGACTATGACTATGAATTCATTGTTTTGGTTAACTGACACTTTAGTGCATCATTACTTAATTGTTTACATATGTTACTGTTTCCAGCCTGTGGCCCGAGTCAGTTATTTATTCAAGCTATATAGTTTCCGCTACCAGCTTGCTGGGCCTGTTGTAGCTTAATATGCTCTATATAATCTAACTTAAGATTAGGACAGGCACAACATCCAGTCCCCAGCCATAAATTCATCATTGTGAAAGGGTAAACTCACATTTCACCAACTTCATTGTTTACATTATATAATTTTAATTGTGTCGATGAGAAAACTGCACTCCAGCATAGGGTGTTATAATACATTTACTCATAGGTCATTCGATATAAATTAGTTTCTAAGAATGAGTAGACTTTAAAATTTTGGCAGGGAATTCTTAACGTGGCTGAAGGGTGAAGGAGGAGTGGAAGATTGACAAGGGAAGTATGCATGGGTTACCAGATTTTATCTTGTTTGTAAATAGCATCACCTTGTTTTTGTTTGATTTTTGGACCTTCAATGTTGACATTTTATATTTCAGAAAGTGAATTGTCACTGCATAGTTTAGCTGGTAATTGGACTCGAGTTTGAATCCTGGTTAGGTTTACTCTGGATTATTTTCTCATGAAAGAATGTTCTCATAATCTTTAGGCCAATACTGTTTCATTATTTTTTTTAATTAACTACCCTGTTTGTGTTCAACTACCACAGTAGTTTACAGCCTTTGTTGCAGGTACATGAACTACATCTATAATGTGTATTTAGGCTAACATTCTAAGTTTTGTATATTTCAGTGTTGTGACAGCCTTGAAGATTAACAATAAAATAATCACTATAGAATCAAATAAGTGTATACGTTAAAATCTTAAGATTTATATAGTATTATATTTTAAAATAATGCACATATAAAGCACTTCACAAAGTATTTATTGTAATGAAAATTACTAGATTTCCAAAATGTGTTTTCAGAAAATAAAATTTAGATACATTTTCTATAAATTATACCTTCCCCTATAAATTATGCCTTCACTTAGCCCTACCTCATTAATCATTGGATATCCCAGTGTGATAAGATGTGGAGTAGATAAAAACAGACTATATCATTAACTTGTAACTTTTATATGGAATGTTTATTTATGTTTTGTTCCAAATAAAATAATACAAATTATTAAGAGCTTTCAGAACCACCCAGGAATTCACAATTTTACAAAAAACTGCATGGTATATTAGACAAACTGAAATCATTTTTAACTTTAAATATAGGTATTCATTTGGCTTAGACCCATTATTAAAACAGTTACATACTCAATACTCATTCTGTATTTACCAGTGACTTTAGGAAACCTGCACTAAATTCAAAAAATAGCCATGAGACTCACTTCTATTTTTGAGAAAATTACCCTTAAAGAGCTTTATAAAGTTTGTTAATTCTAAACTCATGCATTATACAAAGACGCTAATGTTCATGGTGGATATGCAGAAACTCTAAAAAAAAATTATTTTAAGGCCATATATGTTCTCATACACAAAGAGAATTAACGATAAACCAATTTAATCTACAAATTTTATTCTGAAACTGAATAGTAATTGTAATGTTATAAATGATAAAATTCTACTTTCCTTATTTGACAAGTTGCTCCAGAACCTTCTGTGGGCCTCATGGCCTGCAAACATCTTTATTTTTACCTCTGATAGAAAGTCTGTTTCTTAAACATTTATTTGTGTGGAGAAAAATAGTTTGCATGCAGAGTAGTGATTTTTTCCTTTCTTTATAAATAATTTAATATCTAGTCTTAAGAGGTGATACTAGGTGATGTAAAAATAATATATTAAATATAAGATCAAAAAAACCTAGGCCAGAGATTGGGCAATAACTATTGATTTTCTACAAGAGGCAGCCATTACCTTTTTGTTCAGTGGCAGCAATGTAAAGTATGAACTGTGTTCGTTCCTTTTAGATGTTTCTATCCACCTTTCTTGTACCTTCTTTTAAATATAAAGTTACTAATTTTGTTTTAAATATCTAATGTACTGACTGTCAAATAAGCTAGGCATATCCATTATTGACGGAAATTTTAATACTTAGATAAACAATATGTATAAATATCAGAATAAGTTGGGATGTAACCACAGTAGCGTCTTGTTCACACTTTGTTTTGAAGCACAAAGCTAAAGAATATTTTCAAGTTCCAAATGACGACACGGGGGGAAAATCAGACGAAATCAATTTTTTGTTTCTTGAAAATAATAATAATAATGAATCAGATGGCCGAAGCTATCATTATGCATTTTAGTTGAGGATAACACCATCAAGATATCATATTCTGAAAATTGAAAAATGACACCTAGATACGGTAATCGAACCCGGGACCCTTGGCTTAGTACGCCAATGCTCTTACCACTGAGCTATCCAGGATTCGTCCCGTGCCCATGGTCATTCTTCACTCATAGACCACGGGCACGAGAAAGGAGTCCAAACTCACAATTTTAAATGAATGATATTCAATAAAAGAAAAGAAAATATTAATGCCAAGCATTACAATAAAACTTCTGCCCATGTTAAGAATTAGTACATGACCAGCCCACTCACTGGATTTCCTCCAGAGGAACTTTAATGTGAGATGGAAAAGAATATTAGTTGGTTAGTATTTTTACAGCTTTTATAGTAAAATGTTTTTATTTGTCAAAATAAATGAAATGTCGCTTGAGTAAATACACACGTTAGTTTAACTTTGTACAAATAGCTATCTCAACAGTTCTTTAACATCTTCTGTAATGAGCATCTTGAAATTTAGTGATAGTGATTTCTCTTGATTTAAAACTTTTCTCATTAAATTCAATTATGTATATCTAATACATTCAAGAACTGTTTATATTAGTATGTGTTGCAAATTAAAATAACTGTGTACTGTATCAATATTTTATTTATTTTTGCCAAAATCTGTTATAATGACCGCCAAAAAAACCCCAGCATCAATCATATTCCCATACGAGATTCCACATAAAGGAGATAGTCATTAACAACTATGTTTTTGTACTCAGTAAGGCTTTACTTTTCTTAGCCTAGACTTGCTGGAAAATTAGTATTATGATTTTATGACAACAACATTACCAAACACTCCAAACATTTCTCAGAATTAATATTGGTCTAATCCACTCTTCTTTCATTTCGAAATGGACATAAATTTGGCATAAATTTAAATATTCCTTCTTGTGCATCTCATTTAATTCCTTATTACATATTAATTTACATGTATTGCTTTAGTTTTCTGAAAGTAATAAAATAAAACCGGACAAACCTTAAGTTGAGTACTGCAAAGAAAGGGGAGTCCACACTTTTCTCTTGTACCGGACCCAGTTTGGACAGATGGTGGATAAGCAAGGCAATATTACATCAATAATTACAACTGTTATAGACAAAAATGTACCTCCAAATATGGCTTTACAGAAAGAGAGAGTAAAAAAAATGATGCATACAGCAGAAATTTTTACATTTATGTGTACAGCAGGAATTTCTACAAAACATAAGTATAAAAACAAACCTTCCACGCTCACTTCTAATTGCTTATACCAGCTCATCACTAAAATAAAATAAACCTTACATTATGAGGAAATTATAAATACAGTCTTCTCGTCATTTGTAGGCGGGTGTGATGGCAACCGTTCTCTACAGGCTACAATAATGCCCAGTACACAATAGGCAAATTTTTGTATGGAACGTATGTGAAACAACTTGAAATTTTGAAAGTATCTCCCATATTACATGAGTTTGTCAACCTCTGCTGTAAAACATTCAACAACTGATCTGAGCTATTTTCTTCTGTTTTCTAGCTAAGCTGGTATATGCTTCAACTTATATATTTATATATTATTGTTAGGGCAATTAGTCTTAACTGTTCTATATCTAGTCTCTAAGTCATTATCTGAATCAAGGGAGGGTGCCACTGAAATAAACTGCAAGGCCTTGCACTCCTGACTTCTGCCTAAAAGTCCATAACTGTTGTATTATCTATGTAGCTTTGCAGATTATTAATTCTATTCCTTCTCCTAGCTCAGACAATATTTCTCGGCAGGCGATCGAACTCATCCACTCTGATGAGATCATCCTGACTCTCGGCCACTCCACGGCTGTTAAGACGTTCCTCAAAAAGGCGGCTACGCAGCGCACCTTTGAGGTCATAGTGGCAGAGTGCGCTCCCTTTTGTAGGGTAAGCTATCATTACTAAACATTATTGTGTAAACACTGTGTCTGCCTGCATATTGTCAGGGCGGACGCGAGGCTATTTTGCTCCCTAGGCAAGGCTAACAAACCGTGCCCCTCTCGCCCCCTACCCTTCCACCCCTATAATGGCTAATTTCAATTTTTCAAAACATTTGTTTTGTAAAAGAATTAAAAGCACAAAACTTAAAACTGACCCATTTACTCTAGATTGCAAGAATAAGTACTAAATACAACCACCTTTGATTATTTTTCTCAAACACAAATCAAAATGTTTTGGCACACAAATCATTCAAATTAACTTGTGAATTGTGATATTAAATTTGTCACGTAGAAATTTAACTTTTCGTGCCTTTTTCTTTGCAAATCCTATCACCAATTCTTTCAGGCCAGGTGGTGATGCTTGAGAATGTTCAATTGATATAGTTGCTAAGCCAACGAGTTTCTTTTGCAACATTGTTGAACATATGTAGGATTTTATAGTTTAAGCTTTGAGAAACTCTGCTCACCACTTGCCACTGATACTGTAAATGTAAGAAGGATCCTTATAGCAACAGAAACATTAGGCACATTATCCAGGAGTTTTTATTGTAGTATTAATAAAGTTCCTCTTGTGGGGACATAGACTTTGGGAGTCTTCGAGCTATAGCTATAAGTCCACGACCCATATCTCCGTCATCAATATTTTTATTTATTTTTCCATTGTGCATCAACGATTTTTCCAAACTTCTGCAGGCTTTGAGTACATCTTCAGTAGATTTTTTGTTGCTCTGTATATTACCTATACATGAATTAAAATAGGTAATTATATTGTTGTAATCTCTCTTTGACAGATTGTATGGCCATATCTAAGACAGCATAGTAAAAACCAAATTTGAATTTCTGCTTTGGATCTTGAGGTGCCTCGTCTTGGGCCTCATACTCAAACTTCCGTTACTTTCTCTTTTTTTTTCTTACTTGTTCTGACTCAAAGTTCGATAGTATTTCTAGATTCTTTGCAATTTCAGTACCATCTATCAACACTTTTTGAACACCGTCATTACACCTGCAGCCCACAAGGTAATTCTTGCTCACTTGCAATTGGTTTGAAGCTGAATTCAGATCAGCTTCTTTATTTTGTAGTAGCTCGTTTGTAAGATTGACTTCAAAAAATATGTTATACCATGTAATAAGCGATACCACGAACTTGAACGTATAGATTGCATCAGCAAGAGCCTTAGCTTCTATCCAGGAAGTATTTCCAGATAAACCTTTTAGGTTTGTGTAATCAAAGATCTCTATTAAAGCATCATATATACTACCAAGATGGTATCTCTGTGGTTTCAAAGCATCTCCCATCTTGTTTCACTCAATGGCTTAACAGTTATACCTAAGTCTCATACATGATAGGTTCCGGAAAGAATCATAGAGCGCGAAAAAAGGAGATATATTAAAAGAATACCTTGATAAAACCCAAAATATATACATTGTCATTTCCATCTTAAGCAAGGGCTAGAAAAGCTAATCTGTATAAAACTGTACCCATCAATTAAAAGGTCAGTAATACACCTCTCTGAGGTCTGCACTCTAGGCGGCTGCCTAATTATCCTAGTGGTAGCGCCAGGCCCGCGTATTGTCCACTCACAGTAAATTTGCCTTTTTCTTACATTTGAAAATAAAGGCCTACTAAAATATTGTTTAATATAGATTTGATTCACAAATATATTTCATCACTTTGTTAAGTGATGGAAATAAACTTATCTTGTCAAAAGTAAAAAAAAATAATTCAAAATTGATGGATCTGAAATTGTTTTAAGGAACCTTACAATCGTCATAAAAATCCCAGGTCAATGTGAATTAATTAAACCGGTTTCTAAAATGATGCTATGAAATAATTCAGATTTAAATTAGTATTAATTAGTTGAGTAATGGAATGTCTGACTCAGATCCTGGGGCCTGATCTCTGATTGTTTGAACTGATACTCCATATTGAAAGCAATTGTCCTTTCTTCAGGAAAATGCTGGTTTATCTAATCAACATTTGTTCTTTTATAGCTGTTATATAAGATTAGATAAATTTCTTATAGCCAATTAAGTTGCTGAAGTGATAGCAAAATAATCACTCATAAGTATAGTTGTGTTCATAAAATTATAGCAAGTATGTTCATAAGAGACCTGCCCTAGTAGTCATGTTGTCTTAGGTGTTAAACTCGCATTGCATAATATCAATCTCAACACAGTGGTTAAGGCTTAGTAGTGGTTTACCTATCCTCCATGTGAATTACACATCTAAACTACTTTTTTTATCATCCCTGAATAACCCTCGTGTTGAACAAACAAACTATAAACAAATAAACTTGAATCAGTGGATATTTGATGAAGCATGGTACAGATGTACACACTTGATTGAATGTGTCATCCATAGAGAGCTAAGAGTAGAGAAGGGACCCTCGAATCTTAAGGATATTCGAGATTTGAGGATTCAATAAAATTTCAGATATGAGACTCAAATCCTAAAATATATATATATATATATATTTTATTTTACAAATGAAATTTGGCTTAGAGCTTTAATACTGCTTATTAGTGGTTCATAACAAATGATAATAATCATAGGATGAACTTAAAAACCAAGCCCCAGACCTGTAATCTAACATTTCTGAACATAGACTACAGGGGTGCTTTGCATACTAAGCACCCCCTAAAAATATTTTCAGCAGTGCTCAGCACCCCCAATAGTTCAGCCTTTTTAAAACCCTAATATTATGGCGCTAGTTTTATCTTGAATATAGGGTTGCGCTGCAAACAGTGTTTTATAGCATAGCGAACAACAGGTGCTTCCATCTGATATGTAAGCAAGCGTGATTAAGTTGGTAGCACTATACCACCTCTACCCCCATTTTTAAAGAGCACCCCCAATGTTTTTAACAAGTCCTTATGAATGTATGAATGTTATAATGAATGGATTATAAGAAAGAATGTTAACATTTAGTTACTATTTGTACTTTCTATTATTCTATTTATATTCACTTTTATGTTCATAATTTTTTTCCAAGATTCGGATTCGAGATTCAGGATTCAAAGGTAAATTGTAGATTTAGATTTTTGTGTTTTTTATTATGGATGACTCATTGCTTAAGTTATTCTCTTACTTGTTTCTGTGCTGTAAAATGTGTTAATTATACAGAAGGGTGGGGTTGGAGGAAGGAAGAATCCAACTAAGTGGGTAGTTTGCAGGCATCTAGCTATTAGAATGTTAAGGTAATTAACTAAGCAAACTGGATGTTGAATTAAGAAAGGTAGGAGATAAAGATAAAGAACGTATAGAAAACAGCGAATCAAGCCAAAATATTTATTAGTTTTAGTGTTTTTTTTAATCTCAGACAACCTAGGCCATCTTCTGGGACTGTTTTGATACATTGTAGCCAGTGCCGTATTGCCCACTAGGTAGACTAGACACATGTCTAGGGCGCAGGATTTTTGGGTGCGCAACATTAAGAAAAATCTAATTGTTTGCAGCAGTGCCCTTTCTGAGGTACGGCATCATGGTATGTGAAACTGAAACCTTTTCTTCACCATGAATGAACATAATTCCCACTAAAACAACACACGCTGACTCATCTGTAGCTTAAGCTTGCTTGTTATACAGCGCTTGTGTATTGTTAGAGTTTTATTGAGTCTACTATTGCCATCCAGCTAATAATTGAGTCACTCATGCAAAGGCGTATCATACATAAACAAAAACAAACCAGGTCACGGCTGTGACTCAATTATCTATTTCTAAATATGTACAATGTAGTGGTATAAGAACATTGGACGATTTTATTGCAAAATTATTATTTAAATGAAAATGAAACACTTTTTTTTTATTCAAAATGAGATGTAATTTAGGGGAATCCTCTCAAGTGACAATGGAGAGTGGGGAGGGGTTTTCTAGGTGGCACAAAATAGCATGAAATAATTTATGGATGGTGCCACGAGAAAGCTGTCACCCCTTCAGGTTGATTAATATGTACTTGGACAATGGTCTAGCTAGACGATTTCCGCTATTCAGTAAACAAAAGTAGTCACATCAGCGTGTCACACACAGTTACAAGTTGCAATATTTTGTTACATATTTGTCATGTTCACTGTTCGGTGTTTTTAGGTAAAAAATTAATGTTAATTTATCAAAACTACAATGTTTAAAAAGCTAAAGGTGCTGAATTTAGAAAAAGGACCAAGGAAAAGAAAGAGGAGGAGGGAAAGCTACTGGCTAAAGTCCCAAAAATCAGTGGGTTTTTTCAACCCAAAGGTCCTAGCACATGTGCAATCATTGTGATTGATACAACAGATGTGAAAGACGTGAAATATGGTGAATATATAGGTTACATAGATGATGTGGTTTGTGATGAAAATGAGCCTACGAATTCAACAATTGAGCGGATTGAGCCTTCAGCAAAGAAAGTGATAGCTAGACCTGCAAAGTGATGACAGCCCTGCCATACTTGTGTCAAGTGATCCAGCTATGGGGAAGCCAGGCGAGTACACACGCGAGTACATTACAGAGAAAGGTTTCAACCAAAATATTGACTCTGGTTTTTTCATGTCTGATCGTGTTTTCGGTGCTAGTGGTATAAAAAGGTATTGTAATGAAGGCTACTTCAAAAGAACCCGTGACTGGCTTGTTTATTCTTCTTCGAAAGGATTTGTAATATGTGCTTACCCTTGGTGGAAGGGGGTCTTAAGGATGAGGGAGGGGGAGGGCACCTACAGCTCATGTGCCTAGGGGCACCATATTTCTAAATGCTGCCCTGTTCTTAGCGGCTACTTATCAATACAAAATTAAGTTGTGAAGGAATAGTTCTTCTTAAAACAACTTTTAGAAAATATAATATAATTATTATAAACATTTACTTTACATCCATTACTGTTTCCAGCCTCTGGTCTGGGTCAGTTTTTTATTCAAGGCATCTATTTTCCACTATCGGCTTACTAGGCCTCCTTATTATGACCATAACCAATATAAATGCTAGTGATTGTAAATTAAAGGTTTTAAACATTCTTAAAGACAAAAGAAAGCAAACAAAATAATATTTATTAAATTGTACAGGCAAAATAAAAGTTTTTAAAGAAATAAAAAATTATTCTTACTACAATACATTTACAAAAAGAAAGTAAATTATTGCAGTGTAGTTTTTCAAACTGTTCTAAAGAAGAAAACATGCAATTAGCCCCAACTATTAAAATAAATAAGCCAATTGAAAATATTAAAATAGTTATTATTATGTAATTGTTCCGGTTCTCCAATCAAACATTTTAAAGTTTCAGTACTGGTTCCGGTTATAGAAAAATAAAAGTTACTGTTATTTTCGGTTTATAATTAAGTTCCAGTGCTGGTTTTGATTATTTTAAATACATCATAACTTGACAAAAATCCTGAGAAATGGAAAAATTGAGTGTTTCAAAATAAAATTAAGTTAAATAAAGAAGGGCATAAAATGAAATAGGCTAATATTAAAGAATGATAAAGATATAAAAACTTTATGAACCTTTATGTACCTAAAATATATATATATATATATACTAATTTTGGTTCCTGTTCTTAAGTAATTTATTTTTAGGGTTTTTGTTCTCGTTCTGGTTTCTTGAAATATCTGTTAATTTCGGTTATTGGTTCTGGTTCCAGTTCTGGTTTGACTTCCTGATAGAAATACATATATTTTTAGGGCTATTATAATAGCTTGGTGCACACATTAGTATAAAAATATACTAGTACACTCCGTCTACCCTGAAAGGTACCACTTTTGCTTTGACAAATTACACTATGACCCTAAATTATAAGCCATAGCATGGTGTAATAGTTAAAGGTAGTGTTGATAACTTACAGGGTAACAGAAAGGTACATCCTGCTTCAAATTATTTGTCTTACAGAAGGGATATGTTTGTCTTTGTCAAGGATAGTGGGTAAGGTCTGCACCACATTAAGAACTGTTCTCCAGACGGGAGTGGAAATAATGGGCTGAGCCTAAATAATATCACATTAAATCCATGATTAATTTGTATTTACCTATGTTAAGTCCTAGCATATATTTAAAACTCCACCCAATAATCTGAAAATTTCTAAGAAGTTCGCTCAAGCTTTAATTAAATGAAAGAACCTTAAGCTCACAGACTTCTAGTCACCCTTAGATAAAATGTGACAAAGGTTTGTCCCAATTTCAGGGTCACGAGATGGCCGCCAGCTTGGCTAAGAGTAAAATAGAGGTGACGCTCATCTCAGACACAGCCATATTTGCTCTTATGTCTCGAGTCAACAAGGTGATTATAGGAACACACACGGTCATGGCCAATGGAGGTCTGAGAGCAGTTTGCGGAAGTCACACTGTGGCGCTGGCAGCCAAACACTACTCTGTACCGGTACATACCAATTGGCTTATGAAAAAAAATAATGTTCCTTTAAATTACATAAGTGTATATTTGTATATATTTTGAAAGCCTGGATCAATTTATTACAAAATATCTGTTCTGGGCTGGGACTTGGAATCATGCTATTTTTGCTTGTCATGTTAATGAATGCTCTTCTCAAATGAGCGGAGAAGTTTTTATTTTCACTTCTTCAACAAAACACCAGCTCTAGGAGCAATATAAAGCTTCAAACTTGCATTTTAATTGGTTGCCTATGACAGGGAGCCAATATTATGGATACTAGAATGGTAATACCACTCCTAGTTCCTCTAAGAGTCACTTCCTAGATACCCTCATTGCCTTTTTCTTGTTAACAACCCTTGTAGTAATTATATGAATACCCACTTTGGTGGCCACATGTTCTAATGCGTCATTCTTGCAATAAACTAGACTGCCAACTATGGGGAGATTGGGGTTTGATCCCAGTCGTGTGTACTGAAGTTCTTTTCCTAAATAGTTTTCTACTTTCTATTTACACATGATCATAAAAAAATGACAAGTATTTTCTCTTTTACAAGTAAATACGATGCTTGTATTAAAAGGTATTTATGTATGCATTATATTACACATAGTCAATAACGTTCTAAAATGAAGAATAAGTACTTTTAATCATGTTTCAAATATTGTTTCAAGTTGGATGGAAATAAATTATTAAAAGTAATGAAATAGTATCAGAAAACTTAATTTTATGTTATTTTTAATGTAAAATATGACCGTAAATTAAAAAACTTAACATAATATTAACAACAAAACAGTGGTCTTTTACAATTGTTGGCAACCCAAAATCTAAACATATGACTTTTGAACTGTCCTCCAGGTAAACACCTATCATGAAAGACTCTACATAGTCATATAACCTGAATGGGTAGTAAGACATGGTGCTAAAAATCAAATAAACAAATGGATGTATTTAAATGATCCTCTTATATTTTTGATAATATTTGAATTATTTATTTTACAAACATTTTTGTTAATTTGTAGGTAATTGTACTGGCCCCACTGTATAAGCTAAGCCCCCAGTACCTGTGCTCTTACGAACAAGACGCCTTCAACAGCTTTGTGTCGCCAGAAGGTATACTACACTACTCTGATGGGGCCATCCGCTCCAAGGTTCACGTTTACAATCCTGTGTTTGACTATGTGCCTCCTGAGCTGGTGACACTTTTCGTATCCAACACGTATGTACTAATTATCCAGCAAAAAGTGGAAGTATTTTCATTTTTTGTTTCATATCTTTTGAATGAGTTTATCATCAAATTTCACTATGCTCTTGTTTGACAAATATTCAAGAACCGTTTAGATCATATGTGAAAAATAAAAATCTTTCTACAGAAGCAATATTTTATTTACTTTGGGCAAAAATGTTTTTCTCTAAAGAGAATACAAAGATACTGCCCTTAAATTGTGTTTCTTTTAAGCCCAATTTAATATCTACTTGTTAGTTTATTTGTCAATTGCAACCAAATTAACAGATACATTTGTTTCTCTTAGGGGGGGTCACGCTCCATCCTACGTGTACAGACTTCTCAGTGAGCTCTACCATCCAGATGATCGTGACCTTTAACGCTCAATTTGTAATTTATTTTTTGTAATAAAGCACAATTAATTTGTATAATGTTTTGTTAGCATTTTGTTGTCCTTTTTTTATGCACCACATCTTAAGCATGATTCACACGTTTAACAAAAATAAAGAGAAAAATCTACTTGTGGGTCATAACATTTCATACACAAGCAGAAATGTGTGTTGACCCATGATGTTTCCCAAAACAAACTAGAAATAGCCGATTACCGACATGTTTTATTTCTAGTGGATAAACATATCTTTAAAATTATGTATGTTTTCAAATTTTTGTATTGTTTTATGAAACAAATTTAATCATAACAATACAACACAAAAACACACACTTCCCATTTAATGACATATTTCAAATAATTTATCAACACTGATGCATCTTTCTGCTAGTATCTTACTTTGTAATTACACACACATTGATTGAATTGGTTGGCTAAGGTGCATGCAAACTGATTGAGCTATTGATTTTGAAATAATAATAATACTCCTCTGTCAAGGGGAGGGGGCTGGATCAAGTTGCTTTGGCAACTATCACCTCTCTTTATAGCAAGTTACTGCAAAGTGGGAGCTCAACTAAACAGCCTTCCAGATCAACTATCTGTTATACCCAGAGGAAAGGTTGATGAAATCAGTTTCTTGCTTATCAAAATCACAGAGCTTGAGGTAACAGGTCTGATGTTTTGGGATTTTGTTGTTGTAAATATACAGTTTGAGGGTGGGTTTTTTTCTGTGTGACATTGAACTGTCATAAGTATGTTCACTCATTTACCAAATAATATAAATTATACTATATGGATATATGGTAGCTACAAACAGGGAAAATTTAGAAAAGTCGGGGAATTTAAATACTGGTACTTCTTATTCTGTATCTAAACATAGGCCTATAAACAAAAGTGAGATATTTTGTTCCTTGATGTTGAGCAAATGTATTGCATAGATGTGTCAATTTTACCATGAGATGGTTGCACAAGGTTCGTTTCATACCACATTTTCACGGCCACAAATAATACCTAAAACATTAAATACACTGGAAAGAACTTATGAGACTGTTAATGTTTGGTAGCTTAGGATTTTTTGAAAATATGTGATCAATGTAATAAGCAAAAAAATTCCCATCCAACAATAAAAACTAGAAAGGTTAGGTCTGTAATTTTTAATGTTGTCTGAAAAACTTGGAAAAGACGAGGAACTTTATAATAAAAGCTTTGTAGCCATACTGAGAATAATTCTTAGGCAGGGCTGAAAACAGATTTTTTTTTTCCATTTATGTTGTACAATGCTCTTTTCAAGTTGGAATTTCCTACATCCGAGTTCATTGTGTTAGTTTATGGGGCTTATGTTAGACTTTTATTTTTATTTCAAAAGTATTATGTTAGTTTATACTCATCAAATTAATCATTTGTTTTTACTTTACAAACAAGATAAGACAATAGTTTAGTTTGAATCTAATCTTTAACCTTAGGTAGGTATAAAAAAGTAAAATAAAATTACCTTCAGTGAATGCTAAGATAATTATTTATTTAAAGCATTACTACATTAAAATAATTACTTCACCCAATTAGTAGGTAGTTTTCATTTGTATAAATTTGTTTGGTTATTTATTTTAGTGGCTTTAAGCATAGTATGTTCACTCTTAGTCAACATTAAGATTTTATTTTGCTATGAAAGATGGTGTCATAACCTTGATTACGTAGGATAATAAATTCCCCTACTAAAAAAATGTCCACAGTAAATATTCCTGTGCATACTTACTGTACATCGTGTCTGGCTTACACTACTACCACCTTAATCTGAATACATTTTAAGATTGGCAGTTTTGAGAACTTAAAAGAAAGCTTAACTTCATTTGCTAAGGACTGGTTATAACAAAAGACCATAATTAATTTGTACAGGTCATTCCTTGCAAGAAAATTGTATGTGATATAATAATTTAATAAGAGTAAGAAAGTGACGGGAAAGATAATTAAGGACCAAAAATAAATTTTTCATGAGTTACTCAATTATAAATATACATTAAAGATTTTTTTATGTTGTGTTTGTGTGAATTAATAAAATTGTTTTGTAAGTATATGTATTTTTATTTTTATTTGATTTCGTTTGGTATCATTAATTTAATACATATCTAGAGTATTAGTCTCGCATACAGTTATTCTTTGTCCATTCTTAAAATTTCTTATGATGCACAAATGTTCTTCCCACATTTTTTCCTCTTTCCCTAGGTGGGCTTTCTTCATCAAATTTATTCTCATTAGTTTATTTTCCCTTTTTCTTTAGTTTTATCAATTTCCATAATTATAAAATAAACTTTCTATTAATAATTTGCTTGAGATGGAGCATTTGCTCATTATATGTGTGAGCATAGTAAAATATTAATTTTCTCAATGTTTTAAAACGTTTATATTCAATATTTGAGTTTTATGCCATCAATTTTATTTTACGTATACTTAGAACTGTTTATTTATTTTAATTTGGTAACATAAATATTAATGTGTAGTAATATTATTAATATACCTGAAAGAAGTAGCGTGTAATGGATTGGACTGATTATTACAAGTTCAAGATACAGATAGGGTGTTGTGAGATGGACTGGATAGAACTAAGATAGGGATAGGTGACGTACTTTAGTGAGTGCGGCAATGATTTTTTGAGTTACTAATTCCATAAAATAAGTAATATTATTTGTATTATATTAAAATGTCATTACTTTTGATAGTGTAAATAATTTAAACTATAAAACACTGATACTCACATATCTGATAGGAAATATTTATAATGTTAAGTTTCAACTGTCAAAATAAACAATTGTGATATTTTCTTGGAGTGTTTCCTTAGTCACCCATATTTTGACTATTTTTGTGGAGATTTTAAGTCTAATATGGTAAAGTTGTTTATTTGAACACTATTGTTCAGAAATTTAAGTTACTTGCACATGAAAGGTTAAGTAAGAAGGGGATGATGCTCAAAAACGTTTCCCATACTTTTTGTTATATTTTAAAAAATCGATAAATTATTGCCCAATACACTCACAAAAATATGAAGAATTTATAGAAACTAAAATTATATTATTTACATTTGAAAGTAGTTGACAACATCACATTAAAAAAGTAACTTTCTTTATTTAGTTTTTTTTAATGCCACTTTCCAAAAAAGTATTAAATTATTCATTAAAGACTGAAACAGCTCACATCCTGAAGTGTTAAACTCTCTTAATATGATTATTACAGCTTGGTAGTAACAATCGATTTGTTGCTGCAAGTAATATTATTACAGTCATTTAATTAAATAATAATTAGAAATATACTATCAATAATTGTCTTGGCGACTAAGTCAAATACTCTATAGTATTTGAGAAATGTCTACTTGAAGGCGGGAAACAAACCTGGGACCATTGTAAAGACAGAAGTATCAAGGTACTGAATTTAAATTTTATATTTTAAATAATAAAACTATATTGAAACTTTATAGACTGTGTGCAAGAACAAAATGAGTAAAAGGGAAAGGTGAGTGGTATTGATTGGCCTCGGTATTGAGCCTTCTGCAAGAACGTACCCTCTAAGATAGCTAATTACCACCACTCACACTTTCGAATGTAAATTAGTTTTTTTTAATCCACTCAAAATCACACTTCTCATTCACTATTCACGTTTACTTATTTCATTCTTGCATTATGTCTTATCCCTTTATTGAAGTAAAGCCTCTAATTTTCGTATTCTGACAAATTACCCTAAATGCTACTCACCAGGATTAAATCAAAAATCCCCTCGGATGTTATTAGCTACAGTAGCCCCATGGCTTCTTGGNGGGGTTACTGACAGCTGATAAACACATGTTTTTTCAGATCATCTGGTTCTGCGTAGAGATACATAATTTGTTTTGGTAACTTTTTAAAGCTGTGAGCTGTCATTCAGCACCAAAGAAGCCGTGGGGCTACTGTAGATGGTAGGACTGCATGCATCAATAATTTGTTAAATAATAATTTATAGCTATGTTTATATGATCAAATTTTACCAAACAAATAATTAGCATGTGATTCATAATACACTATTTCAAATTTAAATTATATTATATCAATGAGCAAATGATTAATTGTAATTTGTAAGCTATAATTTGTTGTGAGCTATTATTTTTATTCACTAGTTATCGCATTCAGGATAAAATAATTACTGTCTAACAATAAAATGTAAACTTGGAGGTTCAAACTTCCTCTTCAAAATTTGAATTGCGCATGCGCTATACCGCAACAACACTAGCGCCATTTGGCTTCAATGTCTGATCAATGGAACTAAATAATAGCCAGACCCGTACATCTTGGACTCTGGACTAGTCTAAGGGTAAAAAAATAACATAAAAGTCTTAAGGTACTTATTTGAACCGAGATAATATACATTGTTGCATAAACATAATGGAAAAAATACCAAAATATTCCATCAAAGGGCATATATGAAATAATATGCACTGTTATAGAAATACATTGAGGAAAATGGAACATCTCATTTCACCAAAGAGCGTAACAATGAACTCCCCATTTCTCAGACCTCAGTGTGAAAATATATTTGCTTATAGCTAGGAAACCATTTGTTTTATAAAAATATATTTCAAATAAAAGTATTTTATTGTTAATAATCCCACAACTTTGCAATGACAATCTGTTTTATAATGCAAAGAGTTGCAAAGATAAGTATTATGATACAAATTTGAGATAACCGCCATTTTTCTGGAACAAATCAGATGCACAATTTTTTATATTTTTTTTTTGTAATGTTAAAAAGTGCTTGGATAAGAATTTTGATCAAAATCGTTTGGGCCGATTTCAAGTAAATCAATTTCTACTATTTTGCCATTAGGTAAACTACCCTTTGTTTTAGACTTGAATGGATAGTTTGAAAAACCCCTTTGGAGAATGTTATTAAAACCCTGAATACAAGTTTCATCCTAATCAGTAAAATAGTTTCAGCTCTATAATTAAATATGCACACACACAAACGGCATCGCAAAAACCATCTTTTCAGTTTTAAGGGGTTATGGAACATCGACATTCATCAAAATATCGAATTATATATTTGTTCTTATGATCACAATACTTCCTTTCTCTCTGAAGGATCGCGAGAAAGTAAAAAAATACATAGCGTCTTACTACATTTAGCCTGGTGAGATAGAGATTAGGATGGCATAATTTAGATAATGTACTAGAATTTGCATGAGGAAGAAACCCTATAGGTAAAACATATAATGACTCCCGGCCGGAATTCGAACCCCAACCTCATCACAACCAAGCCAGACTAGGTGATGTAACTCGACCATTGTTATTACCAATGTATGTGAGGTTTTTTTAAAAAATTTAGCACTGCCTCTTACTACCGATTCAGATTAAACGTAGCCTAAATATACTAATCACGCTAATGAGTTAGATTGAATAAAGGGAAAATGTAGCCGTATCTGCGTGGAGGAAGTGTGGAAAACCATTTTGGTAAATGAAAAACCTTAGTACACCCAAATGGGATTTGAACTCCGATCTCCCTGTCATCGGTAGTCTACTCTAACACGATAGTGACCATGAGGCCGGTTTTTTATTTCTATTTTTATTTCTTTAAAATTGCGTGTTTTAAATTTTAATCAAACTTCAGTTCAGTTTAAAATCCAGGGGGTGCGGGGTGGAATCCCAGGTCCCACAAACCCCTACATGACTAATAGCAAATTCAATCTCGACACTGGCGCAAGGATGGTACTCTGTATAAATCTCGAACCAATGTAAACAAGCCTTTGTATCGATCAGCGCTATAGACTTCTAAAGACAAATGAGTTGCTAGCGGCGCTAGAGAAGTCTTCCAGGGCGACAATCATTTGTTTTGGATCCCAATAATCTCGCTTCTTTCTATAATACGCTTCTAACTGCCCCAAGTCAGGATTGGGCTTTATCTTTTTCGGGTTATCTCAATTTTATCTTCGGTATTCGGAGTGTACGTTCTAAACAAAAAAGTTATAGAAAAATGGGGGATACGTGGGTACACTGTTTGATGCCTCTATCCAAATGTTTATTGATGGGCATATAACTCCATTTGTATCCACCAAAATTTTATTACAACCTATAGCTTAAAAAGTAAAGTAATTTATGTAGAAATCTATTGTAAACTATGTAAAATACACTGGATCTCAATTATGAAAATGTTTCTAAAAACCACGTACACATTCTATTAATAGGTTCTAGTGAGTACGTGGACTAAATATAATATTCCACTTGTCTATTTTGTTTGTACAGAAAGAACAGGTTTCGAGTCCCAGTCGGGTGAACCGAGATTGGTTTTCACTAAATGTTTTCCCGTTCTTTCTACACACGGATGTGGGAACATTTTCTTTGTCAGTTTACCTTGCCTCTGTAGCCTAGGGGTCATCCTGACTGCAGATCCAGAGGTTTCAGGTTCGATTCCTGGCGCTTCCAGATTTTTCTGTGAAGCGGTGGGTCTGGAACGAGGACAAACTCAGCCTTTCGATGTCAAATGAGGAGTTTCTTGAAGAAATAAGTAGCGGATGTTGTCTAGAAAATCGAGATTAACGGCTCGTGGGTTCGTTGTGCTGACCAAATGACACCCTCTACCCGCAAGTGTTGGCGTCTTTGCTAACGTGCGGTAGCCGTTCAGTCGGTATAGTTCGCTTGCGGGGTGGCACCATGCAGTACCTTTCTTATCCTTGTCCCACTAGTGCAACTAAATGCGTATTGGATGACGACGCGTCGTGTAACAAGGAAAGCTTCTAGAGACACCCGATGTTCAAGCATTTGGCAGATTCCCCCCCTCACACACCGCATTTTTTAGCACCGCATCTCACTACCCGTTCGGATTGTATGCTTATGTACTGATTACGCTAATGGTTTTAGAAATATGAAAGATTATATTTATAAGAAGTGTTCCTGCATTTGCGTGGAGGGAGAGAGGAAAACTATTTTTTGGAAAAACCTACCTCAGTACACTCGGCTGAGATGCTAACCTTGATCATCGGCAGTCTAGTCTACTAGCGCGTTAGACCATGGGACCACAGAAACGGGTAGATTACTTTTTCTTATGAAGCTTTTCAAAACATCCGTACAATTTAATCAACAACTCCCCCTTCTACACACTCCCCTCCTCCCCAACTGAAAACTTGACAGCGTCTCTGTTCAGAGCTATAGTCGAATCGCCATTGAGATATAATGTAAAACTCCATGGCGTCAGCCCACAAACTAGCTATACCGACAGAACGGCCGCCGTGTGTTGGCGGAGATAGTGCCAACATTTGGAGATAGAGGGTGTCATGTGGTCAGCACAACGAACCCTCCACCCGTTAATCTCAGCTCTCCAAATCGGATCCTCTACTTCTCTATTCAAGAAGCTCCTCATTTGTCCTCGTGAGGCTGAGTTTGTCCTTGTCCCAGAACCACTGCTTCACAGAACAATCTGGAACCGCCGGGGATCGGACCCGGGACCGCTGAATCTGTAGCCAGGAAGTCTGACTACTAGACCACAGAGGCAGTCAGCTGGCGAAATTGACACTATCGTTAGAACAAAGGGTTTGGAGTATGAATAGATTAGATTTTCATTTTTACGACGCGTCTTACTATCCATATGGGCTATCTGTATATTTGGATTAATGCAGTTCAGGGCTAAGATAAATATATTATTATTATTATTATTATTATTATTATTATTATTATTATTAGAACTGCGTCTTACTACCCGTTCGGGTTATACGCACTTACGCTAATGAGTAATGGTAGGGTGATTGTGAGATGAAATGAAGGACCTACAGCTTAACGTGGAATCCGAACCACGGTGGAGGCCTTACATTCCCCACATTCACAAGATGAAGATAAATATAATTTAAAGTAAATATACCCGCACTTGCGCGGAAAGACAAAGTGGGAAATTATTTAGAACAAACTACCTCTATACATCCAGTCGAGATGAGAGCCCCGACATCCACCATCCCCCAGAAAATCGTACAAAAAGAGTTTGGCGACTTTATCCGTGTGTCCACCAGTCCAGGTAATTAGTTTTTAAGTCGTGTATTGATAAAACATTTTTTCGTGTTAAGTGATAGACCTACATCCAATGTTTAGTAACTGTAATAGTTCAGCACAGTAGGCGATTACCAATAAACACTCTTTCCATCCTGGTCACCTAGGTCAGAGATTTCCAACTGGGGGCCCGCGGGGCACATGCATTGCTAACTGAAACGGAAACTTTTTGACTTGCGTGAGAAAAATTTGTGAAAGCTCCAACAGATGTCCATGTTTAATTTCTTCCTTGCGTCTGCTGTATTGTATTGACGTATCAAATATATTATATATTGGTCAAAAATTCGTTTGGTATATAATTAAACCTTTTTAAGCTACCACTTCTTATTTCATTCACAATATTTTTTTAACCACTGCGTCTTACTACCCGTCCGGGCTATACGCTTATGCATTAACTCCGCTAATAGTTTTAAAAATTTGTAAGGCTGTGTTTAGAGGAATTTTACCCGTATTGGCATGGAGGGAAAGTGTAATAAACATTTTGGAAAATACCCTCAATAGACCCGACTGAGATTCGAACCTTATTCTCCCTATCATCGGCAGCCTAGTCTACTTCAAAAGTAGCGCTTTGACCACGCGTACATCGAAGCGGGTCGTTCAAAATTGTATACCTGTTCAAGTTTTCGCAAACTCGACAAAAATTCGCCGATTATCATTTGGTCCACTGTTAGACTCGTGGATCCAATTGTAGCCCTAGAGCACTTTTAAGTTGGAAAACCCTGACCTAGGTATTCACCCTCCTCCTCGTTTCTTAGGTTAGCTATATGAGATGGAAAGTGTTTTCTAGAATGAGATTAGTTTTTAAATCGTGGGCTTATTTGAGTTGGTTAAGAAAGTTTACGTTAGGCAATAATAATAATGTAATTTTAGTGGGGAGTTGGGCTGGACAGGATGTGGTCTCGAAATAAACGTATCGATACTTTACTCATTTATAATATTGGGGGAAGGGAATTGATGCCATAACTCTTATTGATAAAAAGTATTTATATCAAATTGATAATCAAAACATTTTATCCGAATATAAGGTTTTAAAATGTTTTTACGTACAGTACATAAATATTTATACTTTTTTCTCTATATACTTAAAATGTTTGTAGGCCTACTTATTTAGTAAAAATAAATATAAATTTTGCATTATAATATAATTCATTTCTATAATGTAGGCCCGTTATTAAAACTACCCAAAAAATGTGTGATAAAAAAACAATATTATAATAAAAGTCCTTGTGTGTCTAGCTCAATTCTTAGCGAAGCAGCAGAACTTTCAATCAGACATTTATAATGTGGTATTGAAAAAGATCATATTACAAAGAAAAAAATATATATAAATTAAAACCAAAAGAGAGTTTTTTTGTTTTTTTCGATGCCTATCCGATACTGGGATGTAAGTAGACCTACTCATATGAGTCAAAGGGTCGAAACAAAAGTTTAAAGTAAAAAGTATATAAAATTATATCGAAAGGAAAGTATCGTTATCCATAAATTATCAATACCTTTCCCACCTACCTACTAGCACTCAGACAAACTCAGCCAGGGCCTTTCTTAAAATCCACAGTCGCTAATGGGTATTAAATCGTATTACACCTAACTAGATAGCAGATCAGCCGTACGTGACAAGAGAAACGTCCCCTTATTCAGTTAATCCACAATTTGGTGAATGTGACCCTTCCGTGGCTGATATAGCCTCACCAACAGGCACGTAGCCAAGATGTGGGACATTCCTTTCCCTGAAATTTCAACTAATACTACTTAAGACGGCTGCCTCGGTCAGCGAGAAAGTATCAATCACTCTCAGACCACAAGGCTTAACATAAAATAGTCTGCGTCCTTTTCTGGAACTACTTTACTAATATGTCTAGTCTTATACTCCCTTTCGTCCTTCACTTAGAGCCAAACTTTCTCATGTCAATAAGAAAGATGGGAAAGAAAACTACAAAACTTATTATTTCAGGGTAAAGAGGAAAGATAGCTGCTGGTTTTTCAAATAATATTTTAAAATTTTCTGTTGTGAGCCTATAAAAAAAATACTGTATTTGTTGGAGAACGGCTAAATCTAGAGTCCCTTTTTAATCCAGATTCGTCTAATAGCGCCCATATATGCTTTTTAAAAAAAAGGTCGTTGAAAATGAGCCCTGTATAAATCTTTCATTTTTTATTTTGAAATAACGCATTGTATAGTGAAATATTGCGTTAGAGCTGAACATTTGCGTGACAATTACTCTCTTACCGATACGTCCCCATTGGGTTGGGGTGTAATGGAACGAGAATTGAAGTAAGTACGAGTATTTTCACTATTTTTATAGCAAAAAATAATACATTTTTGGCCAAGAAGGTACATTTAGTTTAAATATCTTCTTGAATATCTGTCATGTGAATCGTAAAATTTGAACAAGACTTTTCCATTTATAAGGACTTTGCCTACCTGTGACGTCACGACCGGTCAAGGTAGGATTTCCCATGTTAGTGAATTTACGTTTTACTCAGAGAGTTTTAAAGATATAACGTTGAAACAAAAACCATACAGTCTTAGATAACTCTAAAAATAGTACTACATCGTAATACTTTTTTTAATCTTTAAATTGCTTTTTTTTGTAAACATTTTTGTTTTTTAATCTTCTACAACTTAGACTATTTGTCTTGTTCACGAAATTGGCCTTAGGAGTGTTCCTGCCAGGATGTAGATTAAAAAGGTCCGTAATAGCATATGTCTATCTAGAATAGGAAACAAATAAAAGATAAAATTATAAAACAAACCAATATTTTCAAGGTATGAACACTAAAGGGATTGTGTAAACTCGTCGTAGGAAGAGGGAAATGGTTATCAGCACATAGATATGAGTCTTCTCAGGGTGAACTTCTCATTCCCCCC
>CABFOW010000058.1:127225-137791 GCA_902141385.1 Timema californicum
CCCCCATCATCGGCAGTCTAGTCTAATGCGAGAGAAGCGCCTTAGGTCATGCGGCCACCGAAGCGGCTGATCAATATATCTCTGTGCCATGATATCATCTGAAGGCAGTGTGTTGCAGTTACAGTACATTTTTGTCTAGTACTCTAGTTAATGCGTTGTCTAGGAATAATAAGTCTTTAAACTAAATTGTCTCCCGTGTTTTGTTTCAGATACAAGGCGATGTCCAATGGAGACTCACAGATCAGAACAACAACACTGTGGTCTGCGTACAAATCGCCTGTGAGACGGTGTGACCAACTTTCGCAGAGAACAGCTAGGCCTGTGCAATTTAGTTTTTAAGGGAACTTTCTTCAGATCTGGGAGCTCCAAATAGTTTTTGAATTGAACGGGATTAATAAATAAGTTTTATTTTAGATGTGTCGACCTTAGACGTACGAGTGTTAACTTTATCTGTGTTCAAACTCTCGTGTAACAAAGAAGCAGAAAAGAGATTTTCACGCTTGACTTTCTTCGATTTTATAGTATTTCTTGAACGTCGATTATTCTAATTTCGTTCCTGGGAATAAAACAAGGAGTAGCAATTTTCCGAAAAAAGTTTTTTGTAACAATAATACGTTTTATTGTTTTAGTTGGCAACATGGTATCAAAAACAACATAGTTTTATTTAAGTCCTAAAATTGTATGGGTTTTAAATTTAAGGTATTCGTTTATACTATCTTTAAAATTTGTATATAATTGTATATATAAAACATTATTATTATTACTATTATTATTAACAACTTTGTTACTACTATTGCGCTAGGGTCATCATGAGTTAAACTTAGAGGCACATAAATTTTTCACTAGCGATTATAGAAAATTGTTTCGTATGTGATATTTTCAAAGGTTTAAACAAAATTTAATTCCACATCAAGCTTGATAGAGGATGGTAAATTGTAAACCTTTAATATGAGGAAACATCCGCAAAACATTACTCTTTCCACGCTAAGTTGTCGTTAGGTGCTTTAACTATAAACTTTTTAAGAATACACACCAAGACATTAAAATTGATTTTGTTTAGTTGCTAGTAGGCATATAAGTTGTTTTTTCTACCACCGCGTCTTACTGCCTTTTCAGGCTATACACATATTAGGAATATTAATTCCCAAACTTTTATTTCACTACTCTGTTTTTAATACAATATTGCCACCTGTGAGTGGTATAGGGAGGTTTTTTGGCCAATGCAATGTGATCAGCAAGAGCATCACGTCCATTGAGGATTCCGATCCTCGGTCTTGCATGATCATTAGCAAAGCTTTAATTTGCTGGGTGACCTGGCGGTCCAGGGGTAAGGTGTCAGACTTCTATGCTGGCGGCCGGGGTTCAATCCTCGGTCCTGGCACAGATTTATCTGATTACCAAACCCTTCCTTCACCTCTGACAAGACATCTTGTGAATGTGGGGAATGCCAAGCCTCCACCGTGGTTCGGATTCCACGTTAAACTGTAGGTCCTCCATTTCATCTCACAATCACCCTACCATTGCACATTAGCGTAAGTGCGTACAACCCGAACGGGTAGTAAGACGCGGTGCTAATAATAATAATAATAATAATAATAATAATAATAATAATAATAATAAAAGTGAGTTGTGCTTTTAACTTAAAAAGACGAAGAAGAAGGATCACTAAAATATGATTTAGAAATTTGGATACTACGTAGTAATATTTAATCTAGAATATTACACAACTATCATTTAAAAACAAACTAATGCGATAAAAGTGTTTGTGTGAAATTGTTCTTTTTACGCGCCTCTAGTTATGTATGATCATGGGCACATTATGATCCTTACATAATAGCTTAGTAGTAAGAACAGGAGTCAAAGTTAAATCTAGTCAACATACAAAGCTATTTTTTAAAAGGGTCACAACAAAACATTTAGATAGATAGCTGCAGAGTGAGGACTGTTTAGTATTTTTTTTAAGTGTCAAAACTGGTGCTCCCGCAACCAATACTTCAATGCGAGGATATATCCCTTCATAAGGGCTGCGCCCTTAAGAAATGTTAAAATGGAACGTGTTTCGTGATACACGTGACGTGTCGTAGGGTTTGAATCTAACAATTAAAATAATCCAACTCCACTTATCTCGATTAGAAAATAAACAAAGTATAAACGAAACATTTTACGAAGCGGATCTGTTGGGAAATTATAAATGTGGAATTTATATTTCACCCTCTCTTCACCGCTTACGCTTGTAAGGGTCCTTCAGGAAAATTCTCGCGCGTGTCAAACGAAACAACTCTCTATTGTCTTGGCCAGATTAATATAATTTAAATTAGTATCACGTGGTTTTACTGGTGAAATAAGTAATTTTCTTATATTATCGATAATTACGAATATTTTAACAAAAATTAAAATAATGTGTTTTGCCGTGACCAGGATTCGAACCTGGGTTATTGCGGCCACAACGCAATGTACTAACCACTATACGATCACGGCCACAAACACTTTGTGTGAGGCGGGCAAATTTCTAGGATATTTATGTTGTCTAAATATTAGAAGAAAAGTTAAAAACAAGAAATTAATTTTGATAATGCCTAGTAAAACTATCACACAAAAGCTAAAACTTAGCCTTTGTATAAGTACAGATCTATTTCAATCGTGTACTCTACACTAAATACTAGATTTTTAATTAAGAAAGATTATTCTATCTAAAACTTTGTCACTGAAATTCTTTATTTTGGGAGGTGATATTTTTGCTTTTTATTAATAGATTTTGAATAGTGAATTAATGTATTAGCATTTGTTAGTCAAGTTCCTAAGCACGAAGTACACGTTCTAAATAAAATGAGTAATCCATAAAACAATATATTTGAGGCTGTTAATGTCATAAATAAACTATTTTAGAGGCCTTGAGCCGTATTACTAGTAGGTTTATGGCGAGTCGTGTATTGTATATTATATCGTCAATCATTCAGATAATATATCCTTAGCAAGTAGTCTAATAATCTATTATAAATGCTTTTATGTATGTATTAGCCAAGCAACGTTTTGCAGTTGCCACTTTCAGTGTAGCTGTATTTTAATGTCTGTAAAATAAATACAATGAATGACTAAACATTAATTTTCCGACAGTTGATACCCCTTTCTCACTTTTATATTGAAATAAAATATTAAATATAACTTACTATTGTCAACCTTTAATCCAGGATCGTATCCAAAGATATTTTTGGGAGAGGGGGAGACACGGCTGTAGTCAGCCAATAATTTCAGGAGGGGGGCACACCCCCCAATTGCTGGAAGCTAGAAAAATTCTAAATGATAAACAGTTCTAGAAGCTCTCTGAAGTGGGTTTTTTTTTCGTCGAAGTCTTGGAAAAATGTATAAATATTAAACACTTTTTGAAGCTCTGTGAAGTGTTTTTTTAATGGTAAAATAACCCCCAAAATGCTGAAAGCTAGGAAAATTTCTAAATATTCAACACCTCTAGAAGCTCTCTGAAGTGCTTTTTATGGTAACACAGCCCCCTAATTTGTATTTGTATCTTAATTTTGATATTGTTTGAACCATAAATAGAGCCACAAATATTTTGTTCATAAAATTTTGCGGGGGGGTTTGAATCCACAACCCTTCCCCCTCCCCCAGCTACGGCCTTGAGGGGATATATGACATAAGAGCGCGTTTGCTGAGCATAAATGGGTCCAGATTAAAATGAGACAAAGTGTATAACAGACACAACACCCAGTCCTCCGAGAGTACACTTATCACTGTGGAAAGAGAAGCTTCAATTTCATTTCATTTATCAAGAGTTACTTAACGTACACTTCCCAAACGGACTTAATACAACTAACTTAAATCTAGAACAGACACAACATCCATCCCCCTCCCGTTAATTAAATACTGTGAAAGGGGAAACACAAATTTATCAATGACACATTTTTCGGCCATGCATGGAATCGAACCCGGGGATTCTTAGATCGTTTGACAGACACACTACAGACTAGGGATGGGTTGTGAAATAACAACCTGCTCCTTTGTCACTGCTCCTCTGACGTCACATTAACAACCTGTTCCTGACAAACGAAAGGAGCTGTTCCTTTTTGTCACTGGTCCACGGATCAAATACACGCTGTAACAGGTCCGGAGTAAGCTTGTTCCTCGTCTCTGTCACAGACAGCGCTGGAACAGGCCCAAAGTAACCTTGCTCCTCGCCTCTGTCACAGGCAGCGCTGGAACAGGTCCAAAGTAACCTTGCTCCTCGCCTCTGTCACAGACAGCGCTGTAACAGGTCCGGAGTAAACTTGCTCCTCGCTTCTGACACAGACAGCACTGTAACAGGTCCGAAGCAACCTTGTTCCTTTATGCTCCGGAGATATTTAGGAGCAGTCGTACCGTAGAAAGGAAGTGGATGCTTTGTGTTCTTGTCATAGCGCTGAGATCATGTCCGGCGCAACCTTACTTATCTATTATAGGCCTCGCTTAGAGTTGGTTTGGGAGTCACAAATGAGTTTTGAAGGGGAAAGCTTTCTTAGTACAAAATATTATTTCCACAATACAAGCACAGTAATGTGATGTATTCTCACAATAAATTGTTACGTTGATGATTAACATTGAAGGGACCCGGTTGGTGGTAAAATTATTTAAGGCAAGGGTCAGCAATCTACTGACTGACTGATTTTATCTAGCCCACAAAATATTTAGCAAACAACAATTTGTTCAAAAAATGGACTTAATAGCTAATTACTAATTGGATAATGTAAAATTGAACTATTTTGGCTCTACTTTTTATCAAATTAGCCAAACATTTTTTTAAAGCCCATAAAGCCCGCAATATCAAAAAGATTGTCAGCCTCTGGTCTCTGGCTTCACTCTCGCACTACCCTCAGTACACCCGACCGGGATTCTAACACAGTCTATTGCGAGTGGGATGCCTTAGACCATGCTACCTCTGAAGCGGGTTACATAGAAACAGGACAAGAATAATGAGGGGCGGAAAAATGTTTTAAAAAATGCACATACATTTTCATACGCGTGAGCTACATTCTAATAAAATATTTAAGCTAGCTTTCTTAACATAATAGATTTAAAAACAAGTTCACACACAAAGTTTAGGCCAATATCTGCATCGAAATAACTCCTGCTCTTTTAAAAACTTCAGCACTGCTCATATTTAAATAGTAAATTTAAAATAACTTTGTTGAGTATTTTATTTGCCGTTATTAGTTGCATCTCAGTTTGTAGCAACCGTGAACTCATACCGTTTGTCACACTGTCTAATAAGGTTTAAGAGTAGCTTGAATATGAGTAAGCATTCCGACTGAGTGGATTGGGCTGATAGTTACTGTCCTCGTGGTTTTTACACTAATGCGGGATTATTTCTTCTTAACTTAGCTCTTTATTCCAACCCATTAATAAACCTGGTGCTAGTGCAACATCAACAAAATGTTCTTAGCTTCGGTGGTTGATGGTCTAAGGTGTCACTCTCACAATAGACTAGACTGTCAATGACGGGGATATTGGGGTTCAAATCCGGTCGGGTGTACGGAGGGTGATTTTTCATTAATGGTTTTAACCCTCCTTACATGCAAATGAGAGTACTCATCTTATAATAGCAATCTTTCTGTAATCTATTAGTGTAATTATATATTTTTAGCACCACGTCTTACCACCTGTTCGAGCTATACGCTTATTTACTAATTACGGTAATGTGTTAGGGATGAGGAAGATTGAATTTATAGGTAATGCACCCGAATTTGCGTGGTGGTAGAGTGGAAAATCTTTTAAGAAAAATCACCCTCACTGCACCTGACTGGGATCTAAACCTGATCGCCCTCTCCTCGGCAGCTAGTTAATTGCGAGAGTAGTGCGTAAGACCCTGCGGCCATCGAACCAGGCTTTAAATAGTTAATATGAGTATTAACTGAATGGGTACAAATACACGATGACAAAAATTACGACTCAATGAAAAAATTTTACAATCTTTCACTAACTAGTTATACTTTTAAACTTTTATTAATGATTCTATATTGTTGAAAATTACAAAATAGTGCGTTTGTAAGAAGGTATGTTGAAAGTAAGTGTGGATAGAGCCTACATAAGCTACCAACTTAGTTTCTGGTAGTTTCTCTTTTATATAAGATGGTACTTCATCTTGTTAGTTCTTAAAGTATGTCTTTACAATTTATAACAAAATGTTTGTCTCCTTTCCTCAGATACAATAACTCTTTCATTCAGAGAAACATTCTTTATTTTCAGATACCATATTGTATGTACCGTATCAAAATCTATTATTTATTCGAAATGATAACAAAACTAGTGTTAAAAAATATGTTTTGAAGAGTGAAAAGTGTAAGTAAATTATTAAAATTAAAAACACGACGGTTTAAGTTTATACACGTATAAGTGGACCCCATCCTTTTTGGGCTAATTAAATCCAGGGGGTTGGGAGGGCAGCAATTTATAGGAGGGTCCAGGCCATCCTAACACAAAACTTATACATAAAAGACATTGTGTTGCTTGTGGCTCCTCCAGGGGCACGTTCAACAAAGGCGGAAACCCTTCAAGGCTCTTGCGCAAGGATTACGTGGACATACACATCAGATGTAACCAGGAGAAAACTATTTTGGAGATAAGATGAACTGAATAACAAAGAAAGTGTGATCTATCTCAAGGTCGATTAACCGGGATATCAGATACACGGATACGCTTGAACCAGGCGTTGCATGATAGTGCGGTAGCCTGGAGTAGCCCTAAGATGTTCTGGGAAATTCTCCACAGTGGCGGCTTGCGGTGGAGGGATTTAATTGTAAGGGTGGTACCTAGAGCCTATTATATAGGCCTATACATCAAATCGTGTGTTGAGGGACGAGTGGGTTGACAATAAGGGGCACGATGAAGAGGGGAGGAGAAATGTTGCTAAAAAATACTTGAGTCAACCTTAAAATTATATTAATAAACTTATTGATGATAAAAATAATGAAATATGAACATAACGGGCTTACAAAGGCTAGCATTTATTCGTGTAATTGCTACTATAACTACTACTCTACTACTACAACTACTACTACTACTACTACTACTATTACTACTACTACTATTACTACTACTGAACGGAAAATTTATGGTCTCGCATCTCTAATTATATCTCGGAACCTACTTTTACATACTTATAAAAATATTTAAAAAATTTAAAACTTATTTTTCTAAAGATTAAAACCATATTTTACAGGAACTAAATTGGCGTTTGTCAAGAGAATAACGCAGGAAATGCAACTCTTCGATGCCATAGTCCTACAATTTTTATTGGTTTTCACCGCTCCTTGGTATTCATTCGGTCTGTACAGATATACAGGATGTACCGAAACATGTGGGATTCACTTCAGCGGTGGACAGGAGACACAAAAACAGTTAAATAAGTTCATTTGAACATGTGTCCCATTTGACTTTGTTTCCGAGATATTGTTTGTATTCCAGTAATGTGGATCTGCTTAACATTATAATAAGTGCTCAAAATGGCTACCTTAAGCTTGAATGCAAGCCTGACAGTAGTAGTGTCGTAGAATGCCTCACTCTTTCAAAAATACTGTCAACTTTTCTTGTCAAAAGACCACACAGAAATAACACATAGAACATAGCTTATCACCTTCGAGTACCTTCGAGTAGATGGTATAATTTAGTGAAACTAGTGGAATCACTCAGCTACAACTAGGAAAGAAGGTAAAATGGATCACATACTTGCTTACTAAATTAACTTTTTTCATTATTTTGTTTTATGTAATACATAAAATATATATATATATTTCATTTATCACTATTATTTTTAATAATCAATATATTAATTATATAATTATTAATATTATATATATTATTAATATTATTATGTATTAATAATATATATTAATAATATTAATATATTATTATTTAATATATTTAATTTATATGTAAATATATATATATATATATTTATATGTAAATATATATATATATATATATATATATATATATATATATATATATATATATATATATATATATATATATATATATATATAAATATATACGTATACATGTATAAAAATATAAAGGTGACTTTTTATCTTGGATTTTCAATGGTTTGAGTATAACTTTTACTATTGAAAATAATTGTACACAGCCCCACAAATCAGCGATTTTCAAACCTTTTCAACTCGCACACCATAAGTTTTTTGGGGGGAGAGATTTTATCATTAAAATAACAAGTAGCCTATTAAGGCTGTGTTTAAAAGTTCTATTGCAAACATTTTAAGAAATGTATTTTATTTAAATAATTTTGATTAAGGATTTTAAAATATTTATTTTTACTCTTTAAATGTTTTCCCCCCACGTCTTTTGATCTTCCCCCAAATTCCTGCACCTCACCTTCTGACCCTAAAATTCAGATTTGATTCGAAATTACGAATCTAAAAAAAATCTTAGATTCAGATTAGATGGCTTTAGTTCAAAATTACTATGATCTATAAAAATCACGATTGCTCTACAAACTAATAAAGCTAATGCCTCAGTAGAGTTATTTCTCCAAAAGTCAACTGAACCGAAAAAGTCATTATTGATGTTTATAGCGCCTAAATTTTTTTTCTACGGTACATATATTAAATCCCAAGACATTACTTATATATATATATATTTTAATACTAAATTTAAAATAACTCTCAACAAAATAATAAAATTCAAGTCACAATCACAAAACTATATTAATCTACACTTAAATAAACCTTTGAAACATACTATATATGCTCAGGATGTAAAAGTATCGAGTCGGGGATAGCATAATTTTACTTTTCTCCGTAGCTGGGATGTTTGTTGCACTATCTAATATTGCTAGAAATTTGTAAGGCAAAATTATTCATCAACAATAAACCATAAAATGTTGTAATTCAACATGCTAAGGTTTGCATTAAAATTTTGTGTTGGGGTATTTTGAGGGTTTTGTATTGGGGTTTATTGAGGGTCAATAAATACCAACCCTCAAGTTCTAAGACATTGTTTACAAAACTATAGCACGCACCACTGAGATTTATTAATCATAAAACATTATTTTGTTAGTAGTAAGCATGATTTTAAAAAAAGGTAAAAGCAGAGTTTAATCTTATGTCAGGGAATTTTAAAAGCTTTTCTTTCCCTCTTTCATTTCTTTGTCTAACTTACCACCAAAGCTTTATTAAAACGTAGAACTACCGTAAATACTTTACAAGATAACAGGTATTGGTTTTTCTTGTTAATAAAAGCTGAAAGAGGATCGTTGATTAACACATAGCCCTAAGAGGGGTATGAAACCGGTAAAAATTTGTAAAATACTTCCCTAAGAGTAATATTAGGAATCTCACCTCAGCACAAATTTGTATACAAACCCATAAAGCACACATACCAAATTTAAGATTTTTTTGTCAAGTGAGAAATGAAAGTTGAGTTATTGTATCAGTAAATGCTCTAAAATCACTTGTAGATATTATTAATATCTTGCGATTAATATTATTTGAATTTGTTTCAAAATATTGAAAACAATTCGGCCAGTGTAATCGAACAGTTTGACTTATTACCCCTGCTCAGCTGTTTCCAACAATGGTCTCAATCTATGCTCCTGCTCAGATACACTATACATAGTTTAAAGTTGTAATCATAAATTTAAGAAAGCGTATGTTGTTCATTATAGTTACGTAACAACACCAACGTGAGGCCATGATTAGAAACAGCTGATTAGGATTAAGAAGTCATACGTTTCCAATGGCATATGGATGAGTATGGTCTCATATGGTCAAATGACGGTATATATAACTGTGCTATTTATGTATGTATCTGGTATATGGAGGAACACATATTTATCATTACAGGCGATTGCTCTATGTTTGGATAAATTTAAAACACATTCATCTCGATTTATTAAAATTTATTTTATGTGATGTTAAATATCTTGACTACCTAAATGAAAAATAAAAAATAAAATAAACGAGTAATTAAGATTTATCTATCTAATAGTATTTATCAAAGTATATATATCAAAAATATACATAGGGATTTTTTTTACGTGGAAAATAAGACTGTATACTTGTGTGGTTTTTTTTAAAAAAAGGATAGTCATTAATGGTTAGCTTTTTGAAGAATATTTTTTTAATCCAAAATATTTTTAAAATGTCTCAAATGATATTGCTAAAAATCAATTTTTGTTAAGGAATTTAAATGTTAAATAGCACACTCTAACTGTTTGTTGGTTATTTAGTTAAACAAATATTTGAAGTTAATTTACTAATGACAGATATTAGAAAATTTAAAAAAAATTATGAAACCGGCTCAAACAATTTGGTTCAAAATCTATAAAGACAAGCGTGTTTCGTGTAAGTTTGAAAGTATGTCTATTTAAAAACAATATTAATAATCATCATCATGAACAGCTTCCAGTCAATGGCAGGGTCTGTTTGGAACATAAGCCTCTATAACACCTCCTTTCCTCCCACCATCTCTCTTCCTCTACCTTGGCCCAGTCTTCTTCTGTTTCCTCCACACTCCTCCTTACTTTCTTCAGTCATCTGTCCTTTCGTCTTCCTCTCGGCCTCC
>CABFOW010000058.1:141283-166059 GCA_902141385.1 Timema californicum
CCCGTCCCAGAAAAAAATAGTTTTCCATAGTAGTCCACCGTAGTTCGGATCCCACGTTAAACTGTAGATTCTCCATTTCATTTTACAATCACCCTACCATCACACATTAGCGTAAGTACGTATAACCCTAACGTTTGTAAGACGTGGTTCTAATAATAGTAACAATAATAATTGTATGTTTTGTTTTCAAACGCAGCTAAGAATTGCCAGGAAAAAATTATTTCAAAAACTCCTCCTCAGTTTATATTGTGTATCGACACCAATTATTACCTTCTCTAAACCCCCTCGGAGAGAGATGGCTGTGTCAGGTAGTTTCACAAATTTTTTGTAAAGGCTACCAGGCAGCAAGTATGGCCGGAGCTTATCTACAGTTATATTTTCATCGGCAAAGCCTTATCTGACAGAAAATATACTAGATCTATTTTCACGCACACATACGTCAGGTCATGTAATCTGTGGCTGACGCATTTGATAAATAATATCAATGTTTATAGATCAACACTTATAAAACCAGAATATGTTATAAAAGCCATTTCAATGAAAATATTATGTGGAATCCAATTCAGGTAGGATTTTTTTTAAATAAGTTTTTAGAAACAATTTTCATATATACATTCCTTAAGTAATGGAATTTGAAAATGACATATTTTGGTGTTTATAATATTGTTACCTACAAAATAACATAAATAGTATTATAGTTAATCAGTGTTATCAGTGTTGGCAGCAAAGAAAAAAAAATGAGTGTATTTTCTAATACGACGTTAGCACCAGAATTCTACTAGAGCGTTCCTCTCACGGCTCATGGCTCTATCTGTGCACTTGAGATTAGAACCACCCTCATCGATGGGCACGCAGACTAAACGTCAGATTAATTTAGTCTGGTAAGGGGGTGACGGAGAGGTTGGGGTTTGAATTCAGGCCGGTTATACTAAATACTTAGCACCGCATCTTAGTACCCGTTCGGGTTATACGCTTAAGTACTAATCACGCCTATGGTTTAGTAATTGGGAAGGTTGAATATAGAGGAAGTTAAACCGCATTTACATGGAGGAAGAGCGGAAAACTATTTAGGAAACGCCACCCCTAGTTCACCCCACAGAGATTCGAACCTCGATCTCCCCGTCCTCGGCAGTCTAGCTCAAGACGTAAAGACGTAAAGGTGGGTTTGTCTAAATGATTTTTCGATCTCCTTCCCCAAAAATAAAGGGGATATTTTATTTAAATGTTTACCTTATACATCCTTACCTCATAAGCGCAATTAAAACCCTGGCCGTGTATTAAGACGCGTAATAAGGCTATGAAGAGGGGTCGGGGTAGGGGGGGGGGTGCAAGTAATAATAAACCATATTCGAGAAATAACTTGCGTGAGCGTCGGATGGTTGGGAATGTTTTGAAGATGCTTTTTGCGATGGCTCTAGCTTTTAGCACAAGAATATTAGAAGAAGACGAAGAAGAAAGGAGAAAGAGAATATATATATGAGATTGCAAGAGAATGTCACGACATTCTTCAAATACTCTCGTGAGAGCGATCATACATTTACGTAGTTACTGGAAATAGTTGAAGATGTTATCGCGAAATTAAAGTTGAGCTATGGCCACAGTTGGAATGCGATGCTGTAGGAAGGACTGGTTCATCTATTTACGTGAACAGAATCTTTCATACCAATTTATAAAATGAATGTAGTACTTAAAGCGTATAGCCCGAATGGGTAGTAAGACGCGGTGCTAAATAATAATAAATAATATAAAATGAATGGCACAACATTATAGTAAATACTTGACATTTTATTCTATTATAGGCCTAAGTTTCAAACAAAATAATTAAAATTCACTCATCAGTAAGCCATAATTTTATTTATTTGACTGATTATATTAGCGCACGAAAATTTCTATGAGCGGGAGTGAAAGGGCCTACCAATTTTGCCGGGAAAGGTATTTTAACATACTTTCCAGGTTTATTTTACATGTCACAATAGAAATGGGACTAACGGCTTTACTTCCCCTCCGAAGGAAGTTGTGCTACGGAATTTTATCGCTCGAGAATCGGGTCCTGATGGGAATATTTTACCCCAAAAGAAATACTTCAACCGAAAGAGTGGTTTACGCGATGCCGTCTGTCTGTCTATGTGTCTGTATCTCGGACTAAAACCGAAACCATTTTACCAACCAGGCTAAAACTTCATATCTAGGGTTTTCATAAGGTTCTCCAGGGGTATTTATGGAATTAGATATCTAACCCTTAAATTAAGTCTAGTTATACTCTAGGCGAAAAGATAAACTGCTATTTTCTAGAACTAGGTTATTATTATTAGAACCGCATCTTACTACCCGTTCGGGTTATATGCACTTACGCTAATGTGTAATGGTAGGGTGATAGTGAGATGAAATGGAGGACCTACAGTTTAACGTGGAATCCGAACCACGGTGGAGGCCTGGCATTCCCCACATTCACAAGTTGTGATTAATACACATCTTGTCAGTGGTGAAGGAAGGGTTTGGCAATCATATAAACCTGTGCCAGGACCGAGGATTGAACCTCGGACCCCCAAAATATCCAAAAATTGAAGTATTCTACCATGGGAACCATTTTCAAAAATGTGTTTTTGAGTTAATTTAAAAATATATGCATAAAAAAATTAATTATATAATTTAATATCAATTTATAAAAGTGTCCATACAGCTATGATTAAAAAAATAAGAAATATATAATTAGTGGGTCATCTAGAATTTAGGTCACAAATCGGTCATTTTTACTGTATATTAGTAACTATGCGACCGCACCTTAAAAATCAGTGAATATTTATTTAAAAAGATGATTATAAAATCAGATGTTTCATGTCAACAAATAGCTTTCTGAGTTTTGGACTGTTGAACAACTTAAAGAAGAGACTTTAAACAACGTTTTCAAGTATTTACCTGAACATTCTACGTTGAACTTTATTTTTTTCATTTCGAGTTTTCTATAATTTCAAATTCTACATTTTTTCCACTAAATTATTATTTTGTGCTGAGTGCGGTACTGAGTTATAGGCTCGGAAAGGATGCTACTCTGGCGGGAAGAGACGAGAAAACGGGTTTGGCGCAGAAGATCTCGTGAAGAATGGACGTGCGAGATCTGGCTCATAAGCTTTCGTTGACCGGACGTGTGATCAAATCTCAGCGCAACAATTTTTCATTTAATCGTAATTATAATAATAGAATTCAATGTAAAGAATAGTTATAAATGTGTGATAGAAAATATGTTGTAAATGGTACTGAATCTAAGATCAATTGAAAATATAAGTAAAAATGCAGTCCTTAATATCTAAGAGGATATTAAATATTCACATCCAGCATTACAAGGAACAAGGGTATTTCAATTTCAAGATAAAAATAGAATTCAATTTTTCAATTCACCTTTATTCAATTTTTATTCTCTCCCATTTGACAATTGTCTATCTTAACCTTAACACTTTGTCATATTTCATTATATTGTGTATTCAACTTTTCTTGACTCGTGTGTTATTATTACATGTATTCTAATATGTTTGTCTTTGTATTATATGTGATTTAACCTCACATTTTTAATATGTTAATATCCTTTTAGACATTGTGAAGGCCATTAGTTTAACGTTAAATTTGTGATTTGATCTAAGATTAATATCTTTCACAACATTTTTTCTATCCTATATTCAAAACTATTGCTTTTACATCACTTTTAAAATTATAATTCTATTAATTAAATGGTGACCTGGCGGTCTAGGAGTAAGGTGTCAGACTTCTGTGTTGGCGGCTGGGATTCAATCCTCGGTCCCGGCACAGATTTATCTGATTACCAAACCCTTCCTTCACCTCTGACAAGACATCTTATCACCCTACCATTACACATTAGCGTAAGTGCGTATAACCCGAACGAGTAGTAAGACGCGGTGCTAATAATAATAATATTAATTAAATCATTATATTGTGATTTTGACTCATTTTTAATTATATTTAATATCCTCTTAGATATTAAGAACTGCATTTTTACTTAAATTTTCAATTGATCTTTGATTCAGCACCATTCGCAACATATTTTCTCTCCCACATTTATAACTATTCTTTACATTGAATTCTATTATTATAATTACGATTAAATATTGTTTTCTTACTACAACTTATTATGTTTTTTAAAAAATGTTTAATATGTTATCTTCAATATTAAATTACATATATTTTCAAATTAACATTTTTTTAAGGCCTTAAACCAAATGTAATGCATAAAAGTTGTTCTTATAATCGTTCATTACTATCACTATTTTATAAACTTAAGTGCATTAGTCCTAAATTTCATTCAATTTTTTTTAATATTGTTTTTTTTATCTGGGATTTTTTTTCAGATAAGGTTTTATTTATTGTTTTTTGTAAATGTATAAATATTCTCTGTTCTATCTAACAATGTTATGAAATGTCGAGGGTTAGATTTGTTGTCTAGCATGGCGTCTGCCAAGTAGGGAAATTTACAAGTCAATTTTTTAAATTGGAAGAATATATATATTAAGTCTAATCTCATTAAGAATTAATTATTTTCATGGTATTTCTAAGTCACCCCATCCATTGTTAGAGTTGTTAACATTGTACAACACTTGGTCGATCCTGGCTCACTGGGACAACAGTGATAACCCTGGCAGCAGGAAGCTCCAGAGGCCTGGTTCGACACCGAGTTAAGTGCTCGGTTGTGTAACATCATTATATTTTGGTTAAGGAGAAGGGCAAATCAAGGTCACTTACAAATACCAGTCCTCCCCGATTGGATGTCCCAACGAAACACCCAGAGGATACCTCGAGATATTATTAAGATTATTAATTTATTATTATATATATTTTTGTAGCATTTATGTATCAAACGCTACAGTGTTGTCCTTAGTTTACTTGACATTTGAAGGGCTTTGTTATGGGTCTGGATCGCGTAACGTTTTCATGTTAAGCACTTCACGCCAAATATTTAAAACGGCGTTATCGCCATTGAATTGTGTGCACCTCACGCTTATTAGTTTAAGGAGGCATTTGTGCCATTGATTATAATGTTAGTCTAGTTAATGCTTGCGCTTCACGCAACATTGTTTAAGACGGCGTTATCACATTTGAATTGTTTACACTTTATGCTTATTAATTCAAGGGAACGTTTGTGCCATTGATTATAAGTAAGTTAGGTTAATACTTACGCGTCACGCACAATATATAAGACGTTGCTGTCTCCAAATAATGGTTTGAACTTTATGCTTATTAGTTTAAGGGGACGTTTCCGTCTTCATTATCCATGATTGTTTTTTGGAATTATGACTGTCATTATGTGTGATTTCTGCACAAGGTTATTAAAAGAACTAGACAAATTTTGCGCCCTAACTGCAGGGCTAATTTGCTTGCTTCATTTGGCGCATTGGCGTACCAATGTTTTCACTAAGATTAGTATGTTTGAGACATGGATGAGAAACATCCCTTGCTCTGAAGAACTTTTTATTGTACTTTGTATCTCGAATAGACTCACTGTTATGTTAACATGTTGGTATGTATAAAATTAGTGTTACCTGTTAGGTCATAATTCCTTTTTGGGTGCCGTTTCATATTTTCAAAATAATTTGACAGGGGTGCCCAACGTGGGGCTCGATCACACATTGGAGGGAGCTGTTAAGGAAGTGTATTTTGCCTCAGAAATATTACAAAGACAAAAACAGTATGATTAAAAAAAAAAATTAAACCAAGGTTTGCAAAGGTGTTAATTTGAGAAGTAAATCCAGACCTGTAAGTGAAATGTCAAAGCAGGGTAAACAGATGAGCAATGGAAAAGCAGACAGGAGTTTCAGGGGTTTAGGAAGATGTTACTACCCTGACTAGTTAGTTTGAGGAGAATGGGGATGAGGTCAGCACTTGTGACTTACCCATTAATCTCATTCCTGTTTGTGACATTAACACTAAGATTACCTTTGCCACCTCATTGTGTTTCACAACCCCTCCACTCTGAGCAAACACCCACCCCACTGACGTAGACACCCTCTCATACTACCCCACCGTTGGACATGTTAGTTGGGATTTAGCAACTACTGGTACAGATTGTGGCCAGTCAGAGATGAAGGATAGTCATTCCCAGCTGGTGGCCAGTCAGATGGTTATGTGTGTCAGTTTGGAGGAGCGTCTTGGGACTGTTCTGGGATATTTTGACGGACAAATGACAGCTAGTTGTGAGAAAACTTGGGAGGAGCTGCAGTCTTGCATTGTGACATTAGCTACGACCTTGAGGGACGAGTTCACGGTAGAGTAGGTCTTACTCGAGAAGACTTGGAGGATAGGATCGCTTCCTCTGAGCAGCGAGTCTCCTCGATTCTAGCTAAAGTCCCGAGAGAGAATTCACTGACTTTGACAGATGAATGGAAAATCTGGAATCAAACCAGAGGGCTGTGGACGAGCGTTTGGAACAAGAGACGGCACTTTTGGAGTAAGGGTTGAACTCCACAAGTTTCGAGGTTTTAACCTAGAGACAGACACTGTAAGGGACCACTACAACCATCAATATAGCTATCTCTCACTAGGACGGTAGACAGAAGGGTCTGGTTCAAGCTCAGGCACAGTTTGAAGTGAGGTTGGGCGAGACGACCTGAGTCCTCACGGACATGAGAAGAGAGGTCCAGATGATCATGACAGGCTCAGGAATAGAACATTGCCCTGGTCCCAATTGCCTAGTACCACCCTTAATGACCCTACTGGGAGAAAGGTCAATAGAGAACCGGCTGCACCGATTCAGCCGATGCAACGACCAGAATCCGGTGACGCATCTGCGTGTACTTGATAAACTGTTTAGTGGTTATCACCTCTCAGGCAAAGAGAAAGCGAGGCTAGTGGCCAATGCTATGCCATGGGGGCAAGTGAGCCATGATAGAGTTACCGGATGGGTTGAGTTTAGGTCGCAGTTTTTGGGCATGTTTTGGTCTGCGGAGATCCAAGGGCAACTTAGGGCTAGGTTGCATGTTTCACAGTATGGTGAGCAGATGGGTAGCTTGGAGAGTTACTTGGCATACATCTACGCCAAGAGTTATTGCTTTGATACACCAATCACTGACACTGAAGTGAATATGGTGATCAACCAGTTAACGCAGAGGTTAAGGGATATGCTCGTTAGTGTCACCTGTTAATCCCATGAAGAGTTTCGAGTGGGACTTCAGCATATGGACGCACTATAGGAGGACTGGAAGCGTGAACATGGTGTGTCCGTAGGGTCATGATGAGGCACAGTTAACATTTACTAGGGAGGATCCCACCAAGTAGGTCAGTGTCTTCGGGACAGACCCCGAGGAAACCTAGGGCATAACAGAAATTTGGGAAGCAGTGGTGGCTCGTGTATAGGCACTGCGGAACTGCATCACCCCCTATTTCCACTTGATATTATCGATAACATTTAATATAATGAGTCCTTTTTTCTTTAATTCTCTCTTTATTTTTGTAGTACAATATATATTCCTTAAGCTTAATGTCAGTACTTCAGTAGCCATCCCCCAGTTTATGAAAACGATACAAAAATCTTCGTATGGAACTGTGGGCTTAACAGTGCTAGTGACGTGGTGTTTGACTGTTGAGCGCATGCGCACATAGTAGGGGGTGGGGAGGAAGGTGGGACTGCCAGGTAGAGAGAGCACTGTTGCTCTCGCAGTGCCGGCTCTGGCGTGATGGTGAAAGGAAGTTTTTTTTAACCCAGTGTGGGTGTGAGAATCCTTCAAAGACACTCATGGCAGAAGCTAAGGAATTGTGTGACTATATATGTGTTGATATAATGAACAGATATTCTTCCACTAAACACTTAGTAGCTGCTAAATTGTTCAACAAGAATTGCTTCACTAGATTTAAGAATGAACATCCCACAAAAGAGATAGTATTGACCACTGAAGCTTATCTCATGATTGACAAAGAAAAGATTGAAACTGAACTAAAAGTATTTTATTGTAGGACTGATATTCATGAATATTGCACATTAATTAAGCTGCTGAAATTTATCTTGGGAAATAATCTAGATGATGTTTTAGTGAAATTACGAAACTTATAAAAATCCCCTTGACAATTCCCATGACTACATCAGAGTTATAGAGCTGCTTTTCAACATTGAAAAGAATAAATCTTGTTTAAGAAGCACTATGAATTTGGAAAGACTAAATGCACTTGCAGTACTTTCAATGGAGAAAAATTTCCTCAATTGTCATCCAGAGATCAAGTAGAAAATTAATGAACTTTTTGCGCAAATTTAAACAAGAAGAATGGATTTCATTTTTAAATGAATAGATCAAGCTTGAACTGTAACAATTTAAGTTAAAGTAAGTAAAAAAGTTGGGTTTTTTTGCTAAGATTTTATCAAGTTCCTGAATAAATTGTCGTTTTATACATGTTTTTTTCCTTTTACACAATTTTAAAACAAAGGCTAAAAGATTTCTGGAGCAGCACCCCCACTAATTTTAGCTACGAGCCGCCACTGTTGGGAAGTAACCCCCAGATACAGTTTGATCCTCGATACAATGGTCATCGCTTGGATTCTGAAACGAGGGGTTGGAGGCCCCCTCGACTCAATAGACACAATGGCAGAGACCAATCTTACGCCTCAGGACATTATAACTATAACACAAGTAATCTTAGAGTAAGTCAAGCGGATTATCTTCATAATGCCCCCTCGCATGCGCCAAGATAGTAACCGCCAAGTTTTCCAGGGAGTAAACCCTGAAGGGAGATCAGGACGTGTTCCTCATCCCATGGACGTGGACGCTATCGTCCAGGAGGGAAATGGTCAACCTGTGAGTACCCCAGTTATTGTGCAGGTGTTATTAGGTGGGGACCCCAAGGTCTTTGATATCAATAGTTCTTGAATATTTGTCAATAGTGTCCTAGAATTTAATAACAACTATTTCTCTTAGTTTAAATGTTTCTCATCTAATGCCGCCACGCTCATGACAGATATTCAAGAACTGTTGATTTGAGAACGCGAAGAAAATTAAAATCTAGGTTTCTACTGGAGTGATATTTTTAATTATTTTGCCCAAAAAGATGTTGTGCTGTGAAAACGGCAAATTCAATTAACTCGCCTTCCCTTTCACCCCACCTTAACCCCTTCCCCCCTTATATCACTTAACCTATTCCAAGTCAATTTTCTAGGAGCCAAGGAGTGTTGAGGGAGGGAAGAAGAGAAGAGTGACCATAAAATGAACATTCCACTTCATTCCTCTGAGGTTTCGAAAGAGATTAGTACTACTACCCATCTACCATGAAATGAAGAAGAGAGGGCAGAGATAGAATGGAGGACTTGCGGAAAGTCAGTGAACTTTTAATCCTTCCACGCGCGTCTATTTCCTCATTTCATCTATACTCGACTTCATCAAGTGAGAGCGCTTCAGGCTTACCGGGAGTCACACGTTCGCCGAAATACGAGCGCGGAACTTGAGACGTAATCACGGGACAAGCTATTAACCAATCACAACATTCAATCCCCCCCTCAGGGGAACCCACTCAGCTTTAGTTGGACTAGTTTCAGCTTTGTCAATCCTGCTCGACCATATCTTTGAAACAAAATCTTACTTACCCAGCCCACAAACTAAGTGCACTAATGAACGCAATTCATTGACAACGCAATATTCACCTAATCACGATCATTAGATAAGTGAAACAAAGTCATAGTCATTGTTACAGAAACATGTTGGGGGGAAAAAATAACATAACGATTTAGCAAAGAGTGTAAGTGAAATAATATACGGTGTTACAGAAAAACATATTGAATAAATGAGCATAATGGTTTACCAAAGGGCCTCATGGCTCACCCAGTGTGTGGGGAGGGGGGACTATTATATATTTATCTATGATATCTAAGTATTTATAACCACTAGGTGGTCTCAACCACCCCAATGACATTCCTCACTAAACCGGTTGTGACATTTCTGGTTCCAGTGATTAGACACTGAAGCAAAAAAAAGCACCAGTACACTTGCATATTAGCACGCGCGCTATTCAAATATTATAGAGAAATTTGAGCTACTACGTTTTCATTTAATAGCAAGTATATAAAATAATTAAATTTACCAAAAAAATAAAATAATTATTAAAATACATATCAGCTATAATAATTGATTGTTCATGAATTTTAAAACATTTAAATTTGTCTGGTTATGTAATAGATAATATGTATTTTATAATAGAATTTAACTAGGTGCATAGAGTGTTTGTTTATATATATATATATATATATATATATATATGTGTGTGTGTGTGTGTGTGTGTGAGGGGAAGGAGTGATTATATATATAAAGTTACCCTAGTATTTTATTGGGTCTTTCAACCAGATTTTTCGAGTCATGGTGACCAGAAAGCTTTTGAATTACATCAGAATGGCTCAACATCTTAGCTCAGTCAGTAGCGTGTCTGTCTACTGAGACAAGGGTCCTGATTAGATTCCCAGCATGGCAGGGTAAAAAAAAAAAGAGTAATTTGTAAAATTATGGTTTCTCCTTTAATAGTGATAAATCTGCGTACGAGGGGCGGGGTGTTGAGTCGGTTCTGGATTTAAGTTATTTTATAAGTAGTAGTAATATTACGCGTCTGGGCTGCATTATTCGTAGCCCAGTAGTGAAATTATTAGCCAGTACTAATGTACCGTTACCCAGGGGACGCCCGAATATACTAATTGTACATCTTTTCCGTGGAGACTCTTTCCATGTCCCGATGAGATGAGATGATGGTGATGGTGAATATGAGGATGTAAAACCAATATAAACACTTAAAATTAACCTAAGCCTAATTAGTCAAACCCTGATGACCATTGTGGTAATTCCTTTTTCTGAAAAAATACTCAAGGTAACAGCCGGGAAACCAACCCAGGACCACTATGCTCGTAGCCAGGTGCACTGACCACTACACCAAGGGGTCGGTTAGTTTATAATTCGTATACTGATACAATTAGTAGGTTCATAAAGTTCACGTTAAATACCTCAAGTAGAAGATAATGGTGAAAATATATACCAGAATACAGAGTAAGGTTGGGACACATAATATATCCGTATCAAATTGGCTCGTATCGCTTTACACTGGATTGGAAGTTTTTCTCGATTTGGGCGTTTCCAAATTTTCCACTATTTTACTATAAAATAATAAGTGGGAGAGTCACATGATGACTTAAACTATTGAAACTTTTAATGTAAATGTATAAATTAATGTTTAAAATAAAATAAGACAACTAATAAATGTATTTTTAGAGATTTGAACAAGTAAATCCGAAGGCGTGGTGCACATTTTGCGAATTCGGAAAGACTAAATGCGTTTGCGGAAGTTTCAATGGAGAAAAATTTCCTCAGTTGTCACCCAGAGATCAAGGAGAAAATTATTGAACTTTTTGCGCAAATTAAAACAAGAAGAATGGATTCCATTTTTAAATGAATAGATCAAAGCTTGAACTGTAAAAAATTAAGTTAAAGTAAGTAAAAAAGTTTTTTTTTAAAGATTTTATCAAGTTCCTGAGTAAATTTTCTTTTGTACATGTTTTTTTCCTTTTATACAATTTTAAAACAAAGGCCAAACATTTTCTGGAGCAGCACGCCTACTAATTTTAGCTACTAGCCGCCACTGAGCAAATAATTTTCAATAAGAAGATTAACATAACAGTTTTAAGTTCCTTGCAACAATGATAAACCACAACATGGAGCCAAGCCATTTCTATTTGTTGATTATGGCAACAGTGATAAACAACAATATAGAGTCAAATCATTTCCAATTGTTTTACTTCTCAATGTGAAAGGCAAAATATTTTTCAATTAATTTAAACATCTAAAAATTAACTTTGATCTCTGAATTGAGACATTTTGCGCTAAAGGATTTTCTTAGCACCACGTCTGACTATTCTTTCGGGCTACACGCTTATGTACTAATTACGTTGGTGGTTTTAGGAGATTAGGAAGGTTATATTTATTGATAGTGTACTCAAATTTGCGGGGAGGGAAAGTGTAAAACCATTTTTGGGAAATAACCCTCAGTACACACGACCGAGATTCGAACTTCAAACTCCTCGCCATCAATAGTCTAGTCCACTGTGAGACAGTGGCGGATTTAAAAAATTTGCGCCCCTTGGCACAATTATAATATGCGTGGATGTGGGGAATGCCAGGCCTCCACCGTGGTTCGGATTCCACGTTAAACTGTAGGTCCTCCATTTCATCTCACAATCACAATTACACATTAGCGTAAGTGCGTATAACCCGAACGGGTAGTAAGACGCGGTGCTAATAATGATAATAATAATAATAATATAATATGCGCTTCCCCTTCCCCCCCCCATTTTTTTAACTGTTTTAGGAGGCTTCGGAGGAAAGAGGTCTTAGGAGGAGGGGAAGTTAATATTTGAGAAAGATTTCAACGAAAAAAAAGAAAATCTGGCATGTACATGCCCTACAGTAGCTTGAGTTAACATTATTATGAAGAAAGGAAGATTGACGTCAGTTACAAAGTAATCGCAAAGTACAATTATTTAAAAATAAATATTGTCGTTCTTACTTTAACTATTTCAATAATGCGAGTCAATAGTTTTTAAACGTAACTATTACAAACAAGATATTAAAACAATGCTATCCAAAATGTACCACCCCTTAAAGCCGCCGCCCCTAGTGGGCCTATAGATAGTATAAACCCGCTTTTGCTGTGAGAGAAGCGTGTTAGACCATGCGGACACCTAAATGCGTTATAAACGATATAAGAATGAGCTAATTTTACTATTCTTTGAACTATAAAACCTAAAATGAAAGGTTTTAATTATATAAATGGCCATTTTGGCACTGGCAATTTTTTAAATAACTAAAACGTTCTTAAACATCACTTGAGCTCTTGGCAAAAACATATTTGACCAAAAACAAATGTGTACGAGCACGTGCGTTAAGTTAAAATAATAGTTCTTGGAGGCGCGGGTATCGATTACTGTACTTCTCACATGCTAAGCGAGAGCTCCCCCATCTTAGCCACTCTCCGTTTGTTAAATAAATGTATCCTTTAACATACACATAATATTACACTTCCCCGACCTAGTTTACGGTGTTGCCGATACCCCATTGAAACATGTCCAATGAAAGTTACTCTCTTGTACTGAAAACAACCTTATCGCACAGCACCACTCTCCTTACAAGCAAATGTTGGTACACTTCCTCTTAATATAACCATCCTAACCCCTAAAACCACTAGCGTAATTAGTAGGCCTACATAAGCATGTAAACCGAACGGTTAGTAAGGCGCGATGATGCTAACAAAAAATTGCTGTGCAGATTTTACTATATTTACTGTATGTAATTTTGGTAACTAGCACGTTTTACCCAAGGCACCACTAAGTCTCATAATATATAGAATTTTCGATAATTGGGGGGACGGGGCTTTAACCCCAATCGAGTTTAATCTAGGATTATTTTACTTAACTTAATGGTTTCCCTCTCTTTCTCCAAGCAAATTCGAATAAGTTCCTTTTAAACTATACTTTCTGCATACTTACAACGATATTGTAAATATATGCAGACTGCCCGAACGGTTAGTAAGACGCGGTGAACGGAATTAAATGTCTTTAATACTATATTTTTTTTTGATGATATAACAACAAAAAACAGTTATAATTTAAAGTTAAATCAGCTTCATTGGTTGAATGGTCTAAGGCAGGAGTCGGCAACATTTTTAGAACCCGATCGAGCCAGAGACATACGCGCGGGTTTTTTTTTAAGGGTTCAAAACACTTTCATTGAGAAATAAATTTACAATAGCTAAAACAATATCAATATAATTAAATGAGAAAATCCTACTTGATAATTTCTTCCCTGAAGTTTAATGTACATCTTGGACAAGCTGTTGGTATCAACGCGTCATGAATGGTTTGTTAATATTAGCACCGCGTCTTACTACCCGTACGGCTTGTACTCACTTACGCTAATGTGTAATGGTAGGGTGATTGTGAGATAAAATGAAGGACCTACAGTTTAACGTGAGATCCGAACCACGATGGAAGCCTGGCATTCCACACATTCACAATATGTCTTGTCAGAGGTGAAGGAAGGGTTTGGTAATCAGATAAATCTGTGTCGGGACCGAGGATTGAACCCCGGGCCCCCAGCAGAGAAGTCTGACACCTTACTCCTAGACCACCAAGTCACCCAGGAATGGTTTATTGCTGCGAATGATTTTGTGATTTCTCCCCCTTTCTTTTTTTTACCGTCCCAATAACATACAAATATTTAAATTATTTTTTGTTACTTAGTTAACATCTCAGTAATATTTTGTGTCACCATAACTATATTACATATTAGGTTAATGTATTATTAGCCAGTTAATTATAACTAATCGTACAATAAATATTATTACTACCCCACCCCCTTACAAAAATCCTGCGTACGACTAGTGAATTTATCAATTTTCCTGCGTTCACAAGTCGTTTCCCTACACTAATATGATTTTTTCTTTTGTATAGACATCTAATATTTATTACTTAAAATCAACCTTTCTCAAATAATTATATTCCCACCTTTTCTGAAAAAAATATAGGCCTATATATATTTAAATTAAACTATTTCATTTTCTTATAACATTACCGTTTATGACCGATAAGGTTAATTTGGTCACACTCAAATATTATTATTGAAAGTACTTGATAAATTTGAGAGCTTAGAGGACTTAAAAGATTGACTTATAAGGACGATCTAGTTTTCAAACACAATCGACTGAAAACTGCCGTGAGACCGATAGTTCGAACGTTATCGATGAGCTGCCGACCCCGTTGATTTAATTAAAGTTACTCTTACATTAAACTAGACTTCCAATGACGGGGATTAGGGGTTTCAAAATCTCAGTTGGGTATACTATGGGTGTTTTTCCTCCTAAATTGTTTTTCACTCTCCCTCCACGCAAATATGGTTATACCTTTTTTAAAATTCAACCTTACTCATCCGTAACATGTTGGCGTATGGGCATAGCCCGGATGGGTACGAAGACGTGGTGCTAACAAAAATAATTGTAAACCAGCTACAGCAGTGGTTCCCAAACGTTTAAGTCCTTCAAATGTCAGATTTTCCATCCGACGCCCCTGTACCTAATATTAAAAACAAAAAGCTTGAACTTGGATCAGTCCGTTTTCAGACTGTAGGGGGAAAAGTTACGCACAACGTCACGCCAAGTTTTCAAGGAGCATTAGAATTCGGAACTCATATGAAGGGAGCCCTTTCAAAAGAAAAAAGTGTTTACTTGTATGATTTATTCCATTCTTTAAAATATGTACGGGCACACGTTATGAAAATTTGCATGTTGTATTTTACTAGTTTTTTCTCATAGCCACAACGCCCTGGACAAAGACCGGCGACGCCTCAGGGCGTCTCGACGAACCTTTTTGGAACCCCTGAGTTACAGTATTGTTCTTATTATATAATTCCCGACGGCATCAGGTGAATTCTGTGTGTGTATGTGTGTTTGTGTGTCGTCACCCGATAATGCAAGTATTTTATGTCCAATTGTTCACTTTTGTGTAAAAGAGCATTGACGTTTGACCTTGTGTATAAAACCAATGTTACTAGATGACAACTCGAGTTTGTATCTTCTTAAGTAATTACATAGCAGTCTCAATTTCACAGCAGGTGAATCATATGCATTCTAAATAAACGTAAACACAAAATTTCTCAAATTTAACCATTGTAGAGATAGAACATTTGTATTCTCGGGTAACGGTATGTGTGTTGCTGGTGGGAGAGAGGGAATGTTAGGGGAGGATTACAAAATAACACCACAAAGGAAGAACTATGTTTTTTTTAGTAAATGCTCAGTAATAATCATATTACCAATACATGATAACATTCTGTTTCAGATATCCTATACACACGGGAGAAAAACACTTAGGTTACACATGGATATTTTACCATAATATGAAAGACTCCTGTTGCATCTTATCAAGCATAGAAATTATCTTATGAGGCTTCATATTAATGTCATGATGAGCACTTAGCAATATTAGACTGGTGAGTCAATTTCGTCTCATGTTTCTCAGATAACTTAAATGTGATGTCACGGCAGGTCAAGATAGGATTTCTCATGTAAATGAATTAACGTTGTATTCACCGAGCTGTAAAGATTTAACATTGAAACAAAAACCATTAATTCTTAAATAATTCTAAAAATTGTTCTACAATGTCACAACACTATTTTTATCTTGAAATAGTTTTTTTTAACGTATTTTTTTAAATCAGCTACAGATTGGGCTATTTGGCTTGGCCATTGAAATTATCTATAGGAGTCTTCCTGCCAGGATGTGGATTAAATAAGTCTGTGGTAGCAAATGTATTATCTAGAATAGCAAACAAGAAAAAGTTAATTTTGAAAATCAAATAGATGTTTTCAAGGCGCAAATATTAAAGTGACAGTATAAACTCGTCCTAGGAAGAGAGGAAGTGTTTATCAGCATGTAAACTAGAGGTCTCACAGGGTGAAATGCTAATTTTCTTCCCTCTCTTTCTTTTTCATACATTGGTGTTTCAAGCCTCAAGGAAGAAAATGTCGTTGCATTGGGTACTGCCATTGACGCTAACATTTATAGTATTTTATAAAAATGTTTGGATCGAATTTTGCACTGTACTGAGCTAATCCATCGATAGCTGTATTTGGTCTGCCATTTTACCTCACCTTATTTCACCTAGGTTCACAGAGTTCAAATTTTTAAGAAATGTCACGAGGATTTGGGAGAGATTCTTGATACAATTTCATAGGGTATCTTAAACAAAAAGTTTTGACTGAGGTATGCAAGGAGTTGCATGAACTCACTTTTTTAATCTTAGACAGGGTTCCATTGTAACTCACCAAGTTTTTTTTAAATAACAAATTTAAAAAACTTTGAGCGAGAAAGGGGGTGTTAAAAGAGTTGGAACACAAGAACACTCCTCCAAACTTACCATAAGCCTACGATAATTTTGCATTTTTCACATGAAAGAACCATTTATTAAATACTTGGCAAAATCTAAAGTACACACAGTTTTTGTAGCCTTGTTTGCATAGAACTGTTTCATGTAGAATTTTTAGCTTGACTTTACATTTTTTGGCTAACCTATTAACAAACAAAATTTTAAGATAAAATAAATCACATCTTTGATATCTCAAATATAAAGTTAAAACTATCTTTTTGGAATCAAATCCCCCAACTATGATTTTTTTTTAATATTTCTTTGTCTAAAACAATTTGTTAATAACATTATCAAACATCCAGGATGTCGGTAGTTAATAATATCAACTATTTATAATAGGAAGCCAAATCCTCACAGCTAATATTTTTCAAACTACGACTATTCATAGAAAACAGATGTGTGTAAGTAAAGTTAATGTTATTTCAAAATGTAATTAAGGTGTTACATTAATAAATAGCCCATTTTATCTCTTTGAAGGCCAATGATATGATCACTGAAATGGAGAAATTTAGCATTTATATTTCAGATAGAAAAATCAATAATTTTCTATTTGTGATAAATTATTAAATATGCATTCTATCAGACGTTTATGGTTCCATTAAATTATTTTGTAAAATTTACTTGTATTTTGGAATGAAATGTTCAGATTTAACTAATCTCAAATTATATATAAATAAGTAACCAATTCTCAAAATGTCTTTAGTTGGCAATGTTTAATTTATCACCTTAAACACAAAACTGAATTGGTAGGGATGAGGAAAATAGTTTGGAGGAAGTGTGTTCACATTATCGTGGCAAGCAGATAAGAAAGATAAAGTTATATATTACATATGGGAACATCTCCAGTGCACCCCACTGAGATTCAAACTTCAGTCTTATTGCTACAAAAGCAACACAAATTATTTACATGTGAATACATATTTATGTTCTGCTGCTCACACTTTTAAAAAATCGTGTCAATACCGTCTAACAATAAAACAAAATAATCATCTTAGGAACACTTTGTTTAATCTGAAAGGTAGCAGTCCTTACCCTTACTGATTACAGTATGGTCCACAACTAACTTGTAAGCTACACTACAGTGGAACTATGCAAGGTAAGATTTCTACCTTTCAGGGTTAATAGAGTGCAGTTGTATTCACTTATTTTTGTTGGAGAATTTAGAAAATTCAAACAAATTTTTTTTTTGTCAACAGTGATAACATTTTACTATATTATTAATTGTGTTATTTCATAGGTATTGATAATATCTATCAAAAATGACAGTTGCATATCACATGACTTGATGTATAAATATATTAAAATTGTTTTAGTAACGTTAGTCAGCCTGTATATGTGTAGCTGTACATTTTCATTATGTATTTTCAATAGGGAATGTATGCACAATCTTCTTATCATTATTGAGAGCAATAACATATTTGCTATACGTCCTATGCCTGCGCTTCTACCTGACCCTACTATAGTTAGTGTCAATATTTCACAAACACTATACAAAGGTCAGCACACCATTGCACCAATAAAACATACAGTATATAATAAGCTGGTGTGCTTGGTTTCAGTTATAGAGCTGGCAACATAATTTATTTTCCTTTTCTAAGTTTGACATTTAGGTCTCGGAAAGAAACTCTTATTGTATTTTTATTTGTAAAGTTGATGTTTATACCTTCAAAACACAGTATTGTCTCATTGGAGGCTCCTAATAATATAGGAGTAATCCTGTTTGGAGGTTTCCTGTTTTACCTCTATCCGGACATAGTTAAGTATCTATCTCTCAAAGCCTTGTCGTCAAAGGCTCCTAATAAAATAGGAGTAATCCTGTTTGGAGGTTTCCTGTTTTACCTCTATCCTGACATAGTTAAGTATCTATCTCTCAAAGCCTTGTCGTCAAAGGTTCCTAATGATATAGGAGTAATCCTGTTTGGAGATTTTCTGATGCACCTCCATCCTGACATAGTAAAGTTTCTACCTTCTCATATTCTTGTCTTGAAGGGAGGCTCCTGATGAACTAGGAGTACTCCTTCTTGGAGATGGCCTGCTGCACCTCCATCCTGACATTGTTAAGTATCTACCTTTCACAGTTTTGTATCGTTGGAGGCTCCTAATAATATAGGAGTAATCCTGTTGCACCTCCATCCTGACATATTTAAGTATATACCTCTCACAGTCTAGTTTTGTTGGAGGCTCCTAATAATATAGGAGTAATCCTGCTTGGAAGTTTCCTGTTTCACCTCCATCCTGACATAGTAAAGTGTCTAACTCCTCATATTATTGTCTTGAGGAGAGGCTCCTGATGATCTAGGAGTACTCCTTCTTGGAGGTGGCCTGTTGCACCTCCGAACTGACCAAGTCTTGTATCCTTCCCCTCAACCTCATCCTCTTGTCCAGAGGAAGACCTCGAATGGTGGGCAGAAGACTCATCAGGAACAGGAAGTCATCGTCCTGTCTCTCCTTCCTCTCCTGCCGCATCAACTCTAGTTTCTCTCGCTCAATGGACACCAACGCCTCATCCAAGTCTCTCTTCACTTCTCTCTGACCTTAAAATAAACAACTTGGATATTGACATATTGCTAGACACTGATAGAGATTGATAGACACTGGAGTATTTTATGTTACCAATGATATAATATGATGAGGAAATATACCCTCATTTACTTGAAGAGGGGTGTGGTGATTCCGACCACAACAACCTCATCACCAGAAAACTATACTAGTACTAGAAGATATTTACAACTTTGTCCACATGCTCACCGGTGGGGGCGGTAAAATGTTAAACCAGATTGAAAACAATGTATTTCTTTATTATTTTATAAGAATATTTATTGGGCACTTTGTTTACTAATCCGTAGAACACAAATTTTATCCCAAAAGAACTCACAATGTGAAAAGTGAAGCGTTTCCTTGTCTCTACCCCCTCCTCTCCTCCCTTAACTCCACCATACTTGTTTCATAGCCAAGACTTAGTGCGGTTCGATACCAAATACAAGGAGACACCTACCTAGGCCAGAATGGAATTAGCCAGTTTCATATGTCTTTTGTTTGGTAGAACACTTGAGGCATACTAAGTCTATGAAATTGGCAAAGAGTCATATAATCTTACTAGTGCTTCCTAGCGGTGAGATATGGACATAATTTTTAGGTTTCAACTAACCGTGTGGAAATTCGCCCGTTTGCTGTTTTTTTTTAAATATTGAACGTACTTACCTGTAAAGTGGTCCTCCCCTTCCTCCTCCGCGTATTGGAGGTGCGTAAAGTTACCCCCATGCTGAGGGTACCCCATTGCCAATAGCTCAGCGGGGTTCTTCAGGTCTTCCTCCTCCTCTGGCGTGGAGGCAGCATCGAACTGAGGGGGGACATCGCAACTGTCAGCGTACCAGACCTCGACCTCACCTGGGATGAGACAGGTACGGTCATACACAGGCACGTATAGAGGACTAAGCTTGAGGAGAGTGGGTACAGGGTACAGAGTACAGAGTACAGGCTACACAGGCAGATCAGACCAAACACTCACAGGCACATTTTTTGTTTGGGAATTTTTTGATAAAATTATTTTCTTTGGAAAATTATTTCTAATATATTGGCTAGCAACTTTTCGTTCTAAAATAAAAATTGTTGGACGCCTTCTCTAGTATTTTCGTTGTTTTACTAACATCAATGAAGTATTTATTGGAAGTGATTTAGGTTTTACTGAAAAACCTTTAAAACTTGAATTAATATGTTGGTATTTTTATTTAGATATGAAACTATTAGTAAAGCTCTCCAACAACGTTAATTAGAACAAATGTTTGATAATTGAAGGAGTCGGGGCAAAAACATGATAACCTTCATAGATCTATATGGGATGTATTCACTGTTTTAACTTCTATGAAATCCGTAAACGGCCGGAGGGCTCGCTGTGCTGACCACGTGACACCCTCTATCCGCAATATATGGTACTATCCTCGCCAACATGCGGCGGCTGCTTGGACCGTATAGCTCACTTCCGGGCGGATGCCATGGAGTGTGGAATTAATTTAGTATAGCTACAGTAGCCCCATGACTTCTTTGGTGCTGACTGACAGCTCACAGCTGACTTCTGACAGCTGCTAAACACATGTTTTTGCAGATCATCTGGTTCGGCGTAAGGATATGTAATTTGGACTGGTAACTTTATAAAGCTGTGATCTGTCAGTCAGCACCAAAGAAGCCATGGGGCTACTGTAACTATCTATCCAAAACAAAAACACATTCGTCAATATTAGCAATCCTAGAGGTCTTGACTGACCTGTAAAAAAATAATTTGTAGTTCAAGAGGTAAGCTATATTCTATTCACCGTAGGAATTGACTTCTGAAAGGCCTTTTTCCCTGTCATAAATCTACTATATATTAGGATACTGGTAGGAAAAAAGACCTTTCAGAGAGTAATTCCTACCGTGAATGGAATATACCAGAAATCGCTGTTAACTTTTTTTTTCTTCACATAATGAGGGTTATCATATTTTTGCCCCGACCCCTTCAATTAAACAGCATAAATAGTTCCCCAATAGTGTTCAAACATGAATTCAAAATTTGCTTGAACGCCCTTAAAATGGCAAATCTTGGGACACCCGACACCAGAAGCTATTTAGAGAACGTTTTCACGTTTATTAAAAGAATTTTTATATATTTTAAATCGAGTATTTTTACACAGTTCACAAAACACTTCGCCGTTAAGCTATTAACAAAGGATTAATTTTAACTTAGATTATGAGTGGGTACAAATTACATTATGGACCTATAAATCAAAATTTGGGTTGGTACATTATACCCCTCTTCCCACCCTGTTCCTGTGCCCCCGATATCTTGTGCCTTTAATAATGTGATATAAAACCATTGTATTAAGGTTCTTAATAGGAACAAGTCCCTGTTATTTGATTTATGACACCAGAGGACACGAAAATAGACATCTGCAACCGACCAAGTAGGCTGGGATCATATTCATCTCCGGGTTCTAGATTATCGATTCATATTCAAGTTTTAAATTCAAGATTTATATTCTGGTTTAGAATTAGCTATTTAGGTTTCATATTCGGCTTTTAGATTCGGTAGTCCTATTATGAATTCAGTATTTCGAGATGAAATAAACCCTAAAAAATATGGATCCAAACCGATATTTGAATATTGTGTTAATTAATAGGCTAACGTATCAAAGTGTTGGTCCTAAAGTATAACACGATCATTTATATCAGTGGATCGCACCTCTTTCGGCTAAATAATGTTTATAGGATTCGGTTATTAGCAATGGCCCTTTCCTCACTCTAAAAACTATTATACTGAACATATCCATCTTAAGAATTGTTTCAGGAGGTTCAAAACTTAAATAATCTTTTACCATCGCGTCTTACTACCTGTTCAGGTTATGATAATTACTAGAATGGGGTACGTATGAGGAAGGAAGTACTTTTAGAGGTAGTATACCCGCATTTACGTTGAAGGATGGTGGGAAACCATTTAGGGGAAAACCACCCTCAGTGTACTCAACCAGGATTCGAAACCCGATCTCCACATCATCAGCAGGTCAGTCTAACACGAGACGCCTTAGACCATTCAGCCACTGAAACGGGTTTAAAGATTATCTTTTTTAGTACCATGTATTACTAACCATTCGAGTTATATGGTTATGTAGGCTTATTAATTATTACGCTAATGGATAAGGGATGAGTAAGATTGAATTTAGAGGAAGTGTATACACATTTACGTGAAGAGAGTGGAAAACCATCTAGGAAAAATACCTCTGTACACCCAACCGGGATCGAACCACGATCTCCTCATCACCGGCAGTCTAGTTCATTGTGAGAGTAGCGCCTTATACCATGCGGTTACCGAAGCGGGTTAAAATAAAATTAAATTGCTTATTGTTAAAGGGTGTTAATACAACTACAGTAAAGTAAAGTACAGTAAATGGTGTTAAAATACAACTACAGTATTTCCAATACATTAACTATAATAGATGTAATAAGACGCGGGGCAAAAAAACAACAACTTTATTTGAAAATTACTCCTAAACATGGGGCTTTTAACTCTTATTATTTAATAATTGGATATGAATTTAGTTAAGTAAGTTATATTAAACCTTATTAAGTTTTAAACAAATTAATGGTACGGAACTCTACACGCACTTTCTGGCTCTATTGTTTAAAAATGGAGATAGTTACTCAAAAATCGTAATATATGTGTAATGAAATAACATACATTAGCAAACCCAAGCATAAATGGCACTATACTAATGTACAACATTTTTTTACCATCCCCGTTTTTAAATTTTATAATTTTATTTTTAAAGAATGAATGTCCTCATTTGTATGTTTGGACCAATAAAAAATATCGATATTGGGTCCACAAGGGTCAATACTTCGTATTAAAATTTCGACTTCCGGTTAAAATTGTCTATATTTTATTAGGTGTTGCACATCTTCAGGTCATCGCATTTCCATTAAATTCCTCATTTATAAATTTTGACTAATAATAAATGTAAATATTGACTATTGAGTCTAAAATGGAGATAGATCATTGTTGTACAAACATTTCTCCTAAGAGGTTTAAGGAAAAATAACATAAGTTTTTTGAGAGGCTTACTCATATTTAATTACTCTATGGCAGTAGAGAATTGTTGCGTTAAAATTTAAGTAGTATCTCTTTACAACTAAAACTCACAAAATTATATTAATATATTTGCCAATATCTCAGAAACTGTTGATTTTATAAAAGTATATTTCATATAAAACATTTTTATTTTTAATAGTACTAAAATGTTGCAATGATAATCTATTTACTATCTCAAATTGTTATGGAGATACGGAAATTTCCTCTTCTATAAAGTACCCTAAAAGGAATTTTCATGGGAAAATGTAAATAGCCCGTTTATTTATAATCTTAATCAACGCCTAGATACGAGTTTTAATCAAAATCGTTAGAGCCGATTTTGAAAATTTATTTTTTCCCTTTTCGTGTTTCATTAATCTGATCTTAATTATAGGGTTAAACAGACACACAGATAGACAGCATTGCAAAAACCACTTTTTAGGGTTCGGGGGAGAGGGGTAAGAGACGTCGACATCCATCAACATTTCGGGCTAGATTTATTTTACTGTCGCAATACTTTACCTTTAGTGTTCGAAAAGTTAAAAAATATATTTATATATATTTTCGTATAACATGAAAGGTATTGATTTTATAAAAATAGGTTTCGAATAAAATATTTGTATTAAAAATGTGTCTACATATTTTCAATAATAAGTTTCATATCTCAAATAATTTTGGAGAGATGATAATTTACGCATCAGACCGGAGCCCTTAAAGTCATTTTGCTGAAATATTGAGAGTAGCCATTTTATCTGGAATATTTATAAATGTTTTGAAATAAAATTTAATCAAAATCGTTAAAGCTGATTTTGAGAAAATCAACTTTTTCTATCTTCGCCCTTCAGTAAACTACCCTTAATTTTAGGGTTAGATATCCAATTCCAAAAACTCCTCGGGGCAACCCTATGAAAACTCTAGATACCAGGTGACCTGGTGGTCTAGGGGTAAGGTGTCAGACTTCTATGCTGGCGGCCGGGGTTCAATCCCAGGTCCCGGCAAAGATTTATCTGATTACCAAACCCTTCCTTCACCTCTGACAAGACATCTTGTGAATGTGAGGAATGCCAGGTCTCCACCGTGGTTCGGATTCCACGTTAAACTGTAGGTCCTTCATTTCATCTCACAATCACCCTACCATTACACATTAGCGTAAGTGCGTATAACCCGAACGGGTAGTAAGACGCGGTGCTAATAATAATAATAATAATAATAATAATAATAATAATAATAATAATAATAATACT
>CABFOW010000058.1:166131-196629 GCA_902141385.1 Timema californicum
GGCTCTAGTCGGAGGTGCATACAGACAGATAGACAGACATACATACATACATACAGCCAGACGGAAATTCAAAAACCACTATTTCGGATTCGGGGGCGTGGGGGGTGGGGGTGGGGGTCACGAAACGTCGAGATTCATCAAAATCTCGAGTTCAGTTTTTTGACTATCACAATACTTACTTTTTCTGCCTGTAAGGTAGCGAGAAACTAAAAATACATAGTAATTTTGCATTTTTATTACTTATTTAATATTTTCTAATTTACTGGAAAGATTCCTAAATATAAAAATAGTTATGTTAATTTGGTTACTCTCCCTCTTGCATAGCCTTAACGTGTTAGTGTTAAGAGTCCCGGCTTCATATGTCATTTTACAAATACATTTAACACAGTTAAAATGATGCCCTCTGAACGGTTGCCATCTCTACTAAAAACAATCTCCATTAATGATTTCCTAAATGTTTAGCTAACTTTAAAAAAAAAAAATATTGACAAATTCTCCTAAAAAAAAGTCAAAAATATTATTTTATTTCTTGAATGTAATATATGTATATGAAAAAATAAAGTTAGAAATTTTACAAAGGTGTTAGAAAGTATAATACTGTATAGTTGAAACAAAAACCATGTTACCTTTGAAAATTATTGTTGCCAGATTATTTTAATTAATATTACTTATTGTATCAGTATTCAAAGAATAATAACTATTCATATAATATATTATTGATATATTATTATGATACATCGTTTGGAGGAGGGAAGGGGGGATAAAAACCCCTAAACTTCTTCCCCTCTCCAAATAAATATGGCCGTAACTGAGCTCTTTCGCCCTGTTGTAAAGTTGACGGATAATCCTAGAATTAAGTTGCGGTAAGTCGCTAATAGACATCAGTACACACAACGGTGTTCATGAAGTATAAGGCATTTGTCTCGCAATATATTACTTTAGATTGTTGGTGGGAAGAGAGGTCGAGGTTCGAAACTGGACCTAGTGAATTGAGGGAGTGTTTATTCATACGTGATGTATCACTGTGGTTTCCCCGGCCCCTCTACACGCTAATGAGGGTGCATTTTCTCTAAACTTCAGATATCTTCCTCATTCCTATCCAATATATTTAGCCTGTAATAACTATGGCACTACCCGCATCGGGTGGGTACGCGTATCAAGGCGGCAGGCTCGTCTGGTTTAGTTATCCAGTCACGGCGAGATAGGGGTTTGAATCCAAAATGTACTGTGAGTGGTTTTTTTTAAAAAATGATTTCCATATCACTCTGATATAAAATGTGACCCGCCTTGGTGGCGTAGTTAGCTAACGCACTAGTATCGTGTTAAGCTAGACTGCCGAGGCCGGGGAGATCGAGGTTCAAATCGCGCTCGGGTGAACTGGGGGTGGTTTTTCCTAAATGGTTTTCCACTCTACCTCCACGCAAATACGGGTTCACTTTCTCTCGATCCAACCTACCTAATTCCTAGCCCATTAGTGTTATTAGTACTTAAGCATATAAACCGAACAGGTAGTAAGACATGATGCTAAAAAAAATTGGTTACATTTCTTCTAAATTATACCTTCTTCATCTGTACCTCATTCGCCTAATTAAAATGTGTTTAGCTAGGACCGATATTAAGCCGAGGTGTAAAAAAATAACATTTGAAATTGTAAAACTTTGCAAGGACAACCACCTTTCTTTTCAAGTTCGCAACAGAGAGATGATTACTCAGCAAAGTATCAAACCGAGTTTTAATTCGCGGTCGACCATGACATTTTAAACTGCTCCAAAACAATGCCTATTTAAAGCCCGGAAATACTGAATCTAAAACAATGGAAGCTCAACAAGTCAAGTTGAATAATATATACCCAGAAACTAGATCTGTTCGAATCCAATATTTACAATTGGAATCCAAATTAATATTTTCTTCACAGCTCGAATTAATTCCGAAACAAATTTCATTAGTTTGGATATTTTCAGATCTATTATTTTATTATTAAAAACAATTAAAATTGAATCAAAATCAAATATTTTTAAGCGAAAATGCTTTATACAATATTTTATAGTTTTCTTTATTATTATTATTATTATTATTATTATTATTATTATTATTATTATTATTAGCACCGCGTCTTACTACCCGTTCGGGTTATACGCACTTACGCTAATGTATAATGGTAGGGTGATTGTGAAATGAAATGGAGGACCTACAGTTTAACGTGGAATCCGAACCACGGTGGAGACCTGGCATTCCTCACATTCACAAGAGGTCTTGTCAGAGGTGAAGGAAGGGTTTGGTAATCAGATAAATCTTTGCCGGGACCGAGGATTGAGCCCCGGCCACCAGCATAGAAGTCTGACACCTTACCCCTAGACCGCCAGGTCACCTTTTCTTTAACAAATCAAATATTATTCAAAATTACGTATTTGAAAGCGAGTTCAATAAAAAAACGTTAATTTAAAAATAAATAGATTACCGACAATACAAAATGCCCAAGTTTTTAAGTTCTTTTCAGGCCACATGGCTTATAAAATAGGTGAATGAATTTGGTTGATTATGTTATATTTATGTTACTTTCTATGAAAAGCTATGTTATTAAAAAAAATACTTTTATATTCGAATTTTGAATTATATTCCATTGAATTTGAAGCTGAAATGGATTTGGAATTTCAAATCTCTTAAATCTTAAGTTTAGATGGATTAGGATTCATATCCGAAATTTTGGGGCTTCACACATTCACATTTAATTGCACTGATGGGGTAAGGATGAGGAAAGTAGAATTTTGGAGTAAATTGGCACGCATTTAGGAAAACCATCCTCAGTAGACAAGACCGGGATTCTAACACCACTCTCCACATCACCAGCATACCAATCTACCACAAGAGTGACGCCTTAGACTATTCGGCCAATGAAGCGGGTAACATTGATATTAGTCAACACAAATGCATAAAATTGACTCAAGAGTAAAGATTGTTAAACGCATGAAAATAACACCTAAAAATCTTAAATGACTAAAAATGACTAAAGTATTGCTTAAAAATGACTGAAACAACTACCTATAAAATAAAAATTTCCATAACTAGGGGATCATGAACATAGTTGATGTACACATGAAGACTGTCTGTGACAAACATAAAAAAAAGCATGTCATCAAAATCTGGGTCTTGATTATTAGTATTATTTAAACGGTAATGATGGTATCAACCAAAAGTGACAGCTGTAAGATATTTTACATGATTTGACACCCGCCTCGGTGGCGTAGTTGGCTGACGCGCTTGTCGTATTGAGCTCGACTGCTGAGGACGGGGAGATCGAGGTTCGAATACCGGTCGGGTGAACTGGGGGTGGTTTTTCCTAAATGGTTTTCCACTCTCCCTCCACGCAAATGTGGGCTCACTTCCTCTGATTAAACCTTCCCAATTCCTAATCCATTAGTGTAATTAGTACTTAAAGCGTATAACCCGAATGGGTAGTAAGACGCGGTGCTAAATATTAATATTATTATTATTATTATACATGATTTGACTTATGAATATATGAATGTAGTTTTAATAGCTCTTGAAAATGTCAAATGGTATCCCCCCCACAATCCTCACCTGTGTCAGTTCTGTTACGGGGATGAAGTTGCTCCTTGATAAAGTGCATGGACTCGAAGTGGGCCCAATTTGACCGCACCCCAACTGGGTTGTATTTGAGAGACTTCTTCAGCTCCACGCGGTACATATCCCGCAGTGACTTCCATTTGATCTTAGCTCGGTTCACTAAAAAATAAAAAATAAAACTGGAAAAACAATTTGTATTCGCATCAATAGTCGAACGGTCTAAAGGTGTCTAAAGGTCTTACAATATTTATTTATCAGTGGTATTTTAAGTGCACTTTCGGAACCAACTGATTATATCAGCACACGACTTAAAACATAAATTAATTTTAGAACAAACATCTTACCCAGTTCTCTTACCGTTAAATTAAATTCACCAAAAATTAATTTTCAGAAATGCTGTGATTCTAGCCCGGGACCTTTAGCACAGTAGACAGAGGTGCTATTGAGCTAACAACTGGACCAAGGTGACAGACCTTTCTCACGAACAAAGGATTGTTATGACGGTGACGGGAGGCTGGGATTAAACTTGACCGGGTGAATTGAGTTGTTTTTTTCAAAATAGTTTAACCACTTTTCATTCAAGAAAATAGGAGTACATTTCCTATAAATTCTATCTTTCTCATACTAAAGCTATTAGTGTAAATTGGGTATAGCTCGAATGGGTAGTAATAAATGGTACTGAATAAAATAACTTTTATTTTATCGTAGGTGCATCAAAGGAAGAATTTGTTTCATTTAATGCAACACCGGTTTAATGGAGTAGTCTAAGGAAAGGGTTGATTAGATTAGTTTAAAAGTAATGCGCTCAGCTTAGCATAGAGAAAGTGTGGGAAAACCTTTGAGCTAAGTTTTCACGTGGAAAAATACCCCCACCCTCACTAGTCTGAGATTCAAACCCTGGTCCTCCCGTCACCAGTCAATTCCTAGAATGACTCTTGTACGACCTTAGACTCGGGTTATTATTTTAGTGCTCCACGTCTTACTATCCGTCCTGGCTATCCCCATATTTACTCTAATAGGATTAGGGATGAGAAAAGTAAAATTTAGAGGAAATGTTCCCGCATTTACTCGGGAGGAGAGTTTAGAAACCATTTAAGAAGCGGGAAAATCTCTTGACACCTGACCATGATTCAAAAACCCGACTCACCCGTCATCGACCAAACAAAACAAGGCGAGAATTATGCCTATGTTCGCTTTGCCGCTTCAGTGGCGAAGTCATGGATATGTTAAAATTACAAAATTTGATTGGAAGACCTTTTTTTATAGTTTAAGAATCACTAAAACTGTTTTAATTTATTTATTCGTCAAGTCATGCGACCTGAAGTCATCACTTTTCATAGTTTATATAAATACATAATATATAACATTAATAATAAGATTATTTGTAATAGAATTCAATTTATGGTAAAGTTGTACAATTTGTTTTTATTTAGTATAAAAATATAGATATATTATGTAATATTATAATAATAATAATATAGGCACTATAATTTGATTCATATATGAAAAGATTGGTAATGAAAATTACAAATTATGATATCTTATAATGACAAATATGATACAATCATTGAAATAATAACAAAAATCTAAAAAGTTTAATACATGTTAAAAAAATTATGGAATTTTGAGTCAAATTGCATTAAAACAATGTTATTATGGGCTGATGTAATCATACATATATTACGTGCCTTGTATTATATTGGGAATTAAACAGAATTAGTTGTGAGCGTTTTGAAACTATATAAAATGAGAGCGTATATGTAACAATTGAATTCCCTCCTTATCTGTAATTCCCTGTTCCTTGGATACTGTTGCGATCCCTGCAACGTTTTTAGAGCTTCGACATTTTTTTTTTCTTTAGTCCTGAGGATGATGCCGTCATAGCATCGAAACACGACGAAGCTCTAAAAACGTTGCAGGGATTCCAACAGTATCCAAGGAACAGGGAATTACAGATAAGGAAGGAATTCAATTGTTAAATATCTTCTTTCATTATTTATATTTTCTAAACTCTCACAACTAATTCTGTTTAGTTCCCAATATAATACCAAACACGTAATATATGTATGATTACATCAGCCATTGTTTTAATGCAATTTGACTCAAAATTCTACAATTTTTAAACTTTTTTATTAAATTTTTTAGATGTTTGTTATAATTTCAATGATTGTATCATATTTGTCTTTATAAGATATCATAGCTTGTAATTATTACTACCAATCTTTTCATATATGAATCAAATTATAGTGCCTATATTATTATCATATTATATAATATACCTATGTTTTTTATGTTAAATTAAAACAAATTGTACATTTTTACCAAAAATTGAATTCTATTACCAATAATCTTAATCGTTCCTTATTACACGTGAAAGTAGATCTAGTAGCTTCGTCTAGCTGTTGAAAGATCCTGTTTGTCCATTTGTTCGAAAATTGAGGTATATCAACGACAATCGATGGTATCCCTTTCTTGGAGACTAGCTTGCGTGACGTCACGATTTAGATTACAGGTCTCATGGGCGCGCTCGCGCACTCCCGCGGGACACTGATTGTTGAGCGACGGGACTCGAGTTTGAATCCAAGGAAGAGGGCGTGGTAAATAATTTACCGCGAGGGTATGAGTTTGGCATTTTCCCCCGGGCATAGTAAATTCCTACATCCACACGACCAGAGGCATCAGGACCTAGCATTTGTTCAGTTTACACGCATATGTACTCATTAATCTATTGAGTTACGGATGAGGAAGGTTGAGTTTATAGGAAGTGACCCGCATTTTCGTGGAGGGAGAGTGGGAAAACCATTTAGGAAAAACCACTCTCAGGATACCTGACTTGGATTCAAACCCCGATCTCTCCATCATCGGGAGTCTATTCTAGTGAATAAGTGGCACCTTAGACCACATGGCCACCGAAGCAGATGTTAAAACAATATAGTGTTTATTCTCCCCCCCTGAATGTGTGGTCACATGGTATAGGGCACCAGGTTCAGCATAAATAAGATTTTCCGTTACAAGTTTGAATCTCGTATCCTCCTTGGCTCAGTCGATAACGCATCTATCTACTGAGCTAAGGGTCCAGGGTTCGATTCATGGCATGGCCATAACATTTATTAGTGATGACTGGGTGACTGGGTGTTCTGTCTGTTCTATAATCAAGTTAGTTTGTAAGACGTGTGCTGATTAAAGAAATCTGTATTTAAAACAAATTAACTTAATTTGGTTTGCCGCTTGTGATTCAACACGTGGTCTGACCATTCCTCTTCGCGCTGATGCGGGTACATTTCCTTTAAGTTATCCTACAAATCCCTTCCACTTAAATAAAGTCGTTAACAACCTTGATAGTGATATTATTAATTTAATAATATATAGGCCTATAATTGTTGTAATTGGGGTTTTCCTTTTTACAGTGATAGTGTGTTGGAACTAGTTTATTTTTTAAAGGTTAAGTTAGTTTGTAAGTCATGTATTAATAAAAAAAAATCCATTAGTCCAAAAATTGCATTTTAAATACCATCAATAAAAATATTTCCAAGAATTTACGTTAAGACACGCATTGATGGGCAAGCGTCAAACCCATCAAGCCTGGTTTTCCGTTTTAAGGGGAGGTCGGGGCTCGAATCCCAGCAGAGTTCACTAAAGATGGTTTATCATATATGTTTTCTTATCCTACCCCTATGCAAATGCAGGTATATTTTCTAAGAAATCTACCTTACTCATCAGTTTTGTTAACTGTGGCAAGTCCGGACGGTTAGTAAGATGCCAAGAATTGAAGAAAAAAAACACCTAAGTGAACGGGTTTTAAAAAGCTTCATCGCCATTTAACTGATAGAGGTAATAATATCACTATCAAGGTTGTTAACGACTTTATTTAAGTGAGTTAAGATTTTTTTTTTTAATCCTAAAATCCATCTTTAAGACTCGAAATTGGACCTCCCAAAGTCAGCGTCCGTGCTGTTACTCTTGCTGGTAAACTAGACATGATAACTTTTTGTACTATTAATTTGAAAATCATGATAATTAACGTCATAGTTAATGGGCTGGGGATAAAAGTGGTTTAAAATAAATGTATCCATATTCGCGTGGAGGAACAGTTAGATCTATTTAAGAACAGCCTACGATCCTGACACCTCAGAAACTTGCATAACCTTTAAGAAAATATAAATTCAGGGTCACCAACCTTGAGAAAAGGTCCAGCAATGGCACACTCTGTCGAGAGTGACAAAAGAAAAAGTTTGGCGTATGAATAAATGAAAATAAATTCACTCAATAGTTACGTATAAGGTTCTTTGTATAACAAACTTTTTTTCATGACCAACCTTGAAGGCCAAACATGCGGCCGAGCTCCGCCCACAGTCTCGATGCGACGACCCTCGAGTGGTAGTTAATGTCCTTCTGGTCCCAAAGCGGTGGCCTCTTTCTCACCTCTTTGATGAACTTGCTGGTGTCCATCCCTGGCCAAGAGACACACGCTGTTTTGTCTCGCTGGCAATGAGAAAGAGAGGTTTCTCGCCAAAACAATATGACTATCGGCGATATACGAACCAAGGACACTTTTCTTGTAGTGGTGAGTGTGGCTCTCTTCTAAATAACAAAACGATCGTCAGTAAGATATGAACCAAAGAAGGCTTTCAAGCAGTACCATCATGCTCGTGGATCTCTTCAAAACCACCATAGGGTCATCAGTCAGGTACTAACCAAGGACACCTTTCTTACACCGATATTATTCAAAACCAAAATATGACCGTCAGTGATATACGAATTAAGAACCCCTTTCTTGAAATGACGATTGGGGCTATATTCTAAACCACGATATGACCGTCAGTCAAATACAAACCAAGAGTACCTTGTTACATTGACATTCTTCAAATCAACAATATGACCGTTAGTGATACACGAACCAAGGACACCTTTCTTAAAATTACAACATGGCTGCGGATCACTTATTAACAACAAAACAAACGTTAGTGATAGACGAATCATGGGCACCTTCATTACGTTGACAGTTGACACTCTTCAAAACAGCAATATCGCCGTAAGCTATATACTATCCATGGACATCTTCCTTACACTGACTCTCTTCAAAACAACAATATGGCCGTCAGTAGATAAAAACCAGAGACGTCTTCCTTACACTGACACGCTTCAAAACCACAATATGGTCGTCAGTTAGATACAAACCAAAGATATCTTCCTTACACTGATGCCCGTCAAATCAACTCTATGACCGTTAGATATAAACGAACTAAAGGCGCCTTCACTCTGTTTGGTCATCAACGACACTCCGAAGCACAACACTTTAAACTACCGTTTCACTAGCTAGCTCACTCGCTTCTCTCATTGTTGTACGGCAGTCACTATGCTACACGCGCGGAAGAAGCAACGTTGCTAGCGTGCAAGAAGGGGGGGCTGGCAACACCGCTAGAGAGAGAAAAAAAAAGGCCTTCGCGTGCAAGCGAGAAGCGATTGGGTCAGGGAAAAGGGAGGGGAGAGTTTGAGCGTGCAAAGCACGGGGACTGGAATCGCTCGTGCGTGTTTGCTTGTATGCGTGATCTACGTGTTTAAAAAAAAAATATTATCTTTTATTTTTGTTACTGTGGCATATCCGAGGAACTAAAACATCTATTTTTAAAAAACCTGTATGCATCCATTATCATTAATATTATTATTATTTCAAAGTATGGTATTTATTTGTTGTATTATCTGGTGCAAGGAAAGCGCCTAAAATGAACTTCGAGGGAATTCATTAATTTGTGTCGCCATAAGCATCTTTTAGAATATTTAAAGTAAAAATAGAAAAAAGTAGCCAACAATAAACAAAGCGTAACACATATTTACCTTAATGCTGTCAAAATACACAATGGCTTGGCAAATTTCAACCCCGGAATGAACGCGGCACAAGTCAAAATTTATAATTTTTCAAGAGGATCTACCAAAGAAAATAAATATCGATCTGTACTAAAAAAATGCAATGCATATACTTTTAAGATGTGTATGGCTGTTTCAAATGCTAACAGTAGGGATTAATAGGCCTACTAGTTCACAAATGACACATTCACAACCCATACAGGGCCAAAATTTACCTATACTTTTACTTGTGACAATTTTTGTTAATCTCATAATTTGTCTTAGTATTTATTTGTCGTATTATATATAATATATTTTAGCACCGCGTCTTACTAACCGTTCGGGTTATACGCTTTAAGTACTAATTACGCTAATGGATTAGGAATTGGGAAGGTTGAATTAAAGGAAGTGAACCCGCATTTGCGTGGAGGGAGAGTGGAAAACCATTTAGGAAAAACCATCCCCAGTTCACCCGACCGAGATTCGAACCTCGATCTTCCCGTCCTCCGCAGTCGAGCTCAACACGACAAGCGCGTTAGCCAACCANCCCCCCTAGCCCTTAATTGGCCCTTTGTTCGAGTTAATTAGCTCTTTGTCTGCCCTCGTATGACCCTTTTCCCCTTACTGTTGTACAATAACATGACTAAAATGGCAGGAATAAAAAAAATATTCTGGAATAGCATTTAAGATGAAAAGAGTAATAAGAATAATTATTAAAGAGAGGAATGAGTAAACATTTGGTAAAAAAATAAGTCTTTGTGTGTGTGTGTGTGTGTGTGTGTGTAATCATTAGATAGATTTGTCGCTCAACAAAATCAATTAATTATTACCAAAAGAGTTTAAAAAAATCTCAGTAATATTATTATTATTATTATTATTTAGCACCGCGTCTTACTACCCGTTCGGGTTAAATGCTTTAAGTACTAATTGCTCTAATGTATTAGGAATTGGGAAGGTTTAATTAGAGGAAGTTAACCCGCACTTGCGTGGAGGGAGAGTGGAAAACCATTTAGGAAAAACCACCCCCAGTTCACCCGACCGAGATTCGAACCTCGATTCGAACCTCGATCTCCCCGTCCTCAGCAGTTGAGCTCAACACGACTAGCGCGTTAGCCAACTACGCCACCGAGGCGGGTCAGATACATTTATAAATATAGATGTGTTAATTCAGCTTATATTATTGGTCTTATTTGGGTAAACAAGTGTATTTATGTATGTGTGGTATAGATTACAATTTACCGGTAAATTTTCCGTGGTGGTGGCTTGCACCCTAACAAGTGAAAAAGCTGGGTTGGGGGAAGTGTGTACAGCCATCAACCTCTGATACGGTGTTGGAGGACGAGTTGTTAGGGTAAGGTGAGGGGGGAATTTGTTAGTAAAAATTAAGGCAACCTTAAAATTATTTTAACTATCTCAATGATGAAAAACAAACTTAAAATAAAATTTCTACAAATAATAGCAACTAAAGACGATTTTTTTGGTGAAATTTTATGATCATATAATCCTAGGGGGAGGCAATACATTCGCTTTTGATTATACACATTCAACCAACAAGACTTGTAGTCGATACGTGAGTGAGAGAATAGAAATTGAATCGCTGTTATTGATGTATTTTAAGTCATTTGACAATAGTTCTGGTGTTAACTTCCTTAAGGTGGAAATTTAGGGGACGCGAGAAAAGATCAGTGTTTTAAGCAAAACTTTATTTTTTGCCAAAATAAATCAAATATTTTTTCAGTAGAAAAATAGATTTGAATTTTATTTGCATAATAATATCAACAGTTCTTGAATTCCTGTTTATAGTATTCGATAACAAACTTTTTAAATTCATAGAGAACGTTATCAACAAATTCCAGGAAGCCCTTGATAGATATTCAAGAACTGTTAATGTTACCATGTGAAGAAAATTAAGCTCTATGTTGCTACTGGAAAAAAAAAATTGATTTATTTTGACCAAAAATATGTTTTGATACAAAAAACTGCAAAAACATCTAACTTTTTCCTCTTGCCCTAAACTCCCACCCTAAAAGAAATAATTTAACCGAAGGGCGGCTTTTAAACATGGAAAATCTCTATGGGATTCGTTCCATTTAAATATTTGGAATTATCAACAGATTTTTTTTTATTAACTATCTTTCAAAACAAAAAAATCTTTCAGAAAAAATAAAGGGAATTCTCTATTTCGCATCTCAAGAGCGTGTGCACGCTGGCTTGATTGCAGTTGTACAATGTGGCTGTTTAATTTGCATGAATGGATCAATACCTCTTTGAATTCCGTCTCTGTATATGATGACTAGAAAAAAAACTATTTTTTTTTTCCTAATAACTACTTTAATGTCACCAATTTTTACGTTTTCATTACTCGTTGAATTATATGAATTGCTCCCAAAAGGGTCAGAAAGGCGTTTAATGTCAGATAAATCTCCATACACCATTTATGCTACCCGATGGATTTTTTTTATTTTATGTTTGGATAAGAGAAATGAACTTTAACGGTACGTAAATTGGCCCTGGTTTCAGCGACTTTCCTACATACTTTTCAATAACAAATTGGAGGGTATCCCCCTCATTTTGGGAAAGACTTAAAGTCAAGAACATATGGATTGTGGGTCATAACTTTTAATTAAATTTACAATATCTAACATACTTGTTATTCTATTTATCGTAGCAATTTTTCATCCGCTTTGGTGGCCACATGGTCTAAGGCACTACTCCCGCTCTAGACGAGACTGCCAATGATGGGGAGATCGTGGTTCAATCCCGGTCGGGTGTGCTGAGGGTGGTTTTTCCTAAATGGCTTTTCACGCTCGCTCGATGAAAATACGGGTGCACTTCATCTCAATTAAACCTTCTTCATTCCAAACCACATTAGTGAAATTAATACATAAGCGTATAGCCGTATGGTGCTAAAACAAATTATCCTAATAAAATACTATTTCCAGGTGTCCGTCCTCATTTTGGCCTAGAATTTGCTGTCTCTTATAAATACTTGAATGAAAATGCAAGTTAATATTTCATTTGATCCTTAGTTGCCTTGTCCTTTATGTAAACAAAATAATTCCACTCGATCTTTATTAAATTCGCTAGTAGTAAAATTATATATGCACAATTTATAGTAATAATAATAATAATAATAATAATAATAATAATAAATAAATGGCACAATATGATCATTCATACTTTCTCAAACAAATTTTTTAGACCCGCATCTTACTACCTGTTCACGTCTCATATATTATAATTATTATGACTAGGAAATATACTAATTTGTGAAATAATCTTCAAATATAAATTTTTAACAAAATGACTCAAGCCCTTTTAAAAATATCTATAATTTTCATGAATAAGTCTTCAGTAAACTAACTTCGAATAAGTTTTATTTAGAAAAACCAACATTTATTCTTATTTATAATATAAAAAACTACCCAAATACACATTTTCAGTCAAATTGTTAAAGCGATTTCCAAAATAATTCAAATTTCCAAAAAATTAATCATCACACACCCTTAAATCAATTTGTCCTTGAAAAACTATTAGGCATACCGTTTACTTTATTATTTAAGATACAAACTTTCAGCAGATATCGATCTTGAAAAAAAATAATCATTAGATCCATTTTCGACAACTCTCGAATTTTCACAAATCAGTCAACTTGTAGAGTTTGTTTATCCTCATTTTTGCCATTTAGATACCTATATGGTACACAGCTCACAATAATATATTTTAGCTACAAATAAATAAATAGCGTATCATGCATTACATATGTGAGAATATCAAAGAAGTTTAATATTATAAGGAACTAACACGCGATTTCATAATTTGTAAACAGATTGGGCAGTACAGCAAGAAGGTATAAAGACAATTCCAAATAACTTGAAAAGCATGAAGAGTTGAAATGGAGAAAATAGGGAAGAAAGGGGAAGGGGAGACTGAGTTTAAAGAAAGATATTTTAAGTGAAGCTTAAATTGAAGTGCTCCAGGTATGTAGAGTGATTACTCCAATAACAAAATAAATGTCAAATATTTACCAATTAAGGAAGGGGGCTGGTTAAATGCATGGTTTCAAAATTCTCAAAACTAAAGAATAAATTACCTTTCAATGTGGTAGAAGATTTAAATTTGTCAGGCGGGTATAAGGACCATCCCAAGCAAACAATATGGTATAATCTTAACTTTCAAAACTAAAAAGCAGAAAATGGAGAAAGAGGGTCCCTGTAGGTTCCTAAAATTAATATAAAAAAAACTCTTTTTATTGTAATTATATTACGTTCTACATTTAAGTCAATAGACTTTCCCACAGAGCCGAATTACATCTTAACATATCGAACTTCAAAAATGAAATCCGGGAAATCGAAGAGCTCGAAATTGATACAACTAGTAGAGGATTGTTAAAAATGTAAAATTAGTCAGTTTCAATATTGGACGTTTTATTATAATAAAATTGAATTTATTCCCCAATTTATTTTCTTTTATTAAAGTGTTAGTTTGTCGATCAATGATCAGATAAACAGGTATAATCTTGATAGACCTAGGCATTTATCTAACCCCTAGTCAATAATATACAAGATAGACAGAATATAAATCAAAACAATTCCCAAACACAAGAGCAAAATAGGAGATATCCAAATCCTAATACAATGTATCAACAGGATAGGAACCAAGGACCTTCGAGGCAAATAAATTCAAATAATAGACATATTAATAGTAATAATAATAAGGTCAATCTATAACAATAAACGCACAAATACATCAACCTCCAAATTTGAATTCAATACCACTATTTTCGGGGACATCAAATTTAAATGGGTACGTCTCCCCAAAAGTCGTCGATCCAGGCGGCAGTTAAAGAAGAATTAAAATTTTTGGACCATTTAAATGTAAAAATTTACACTCAGTTTGACTAAAGATTTTAATTTTAAACAGGAAAAATAAGGGTAACTATAATTACAATTATGTAACTGCAATCACCATGTAACTATAACTATTATGTAACCGCAACCACCACCATAGTAAATGTAGTAATTTAATATAACTATAATTACTATATATCGGTAATAACTGTGAAATATTCAATCCAACTTTAGCCATGAAAGGAAATATTAAAAATATAATTTTATGTAAATATTCAAAACTACAAATTCAGTGAAGTAGAAATGATATTTCTTTTGTAAGGTAAATTAATGCGTATTGTTAAAACATCTAAAATAAAAATTGGGAGTAAACACTTAGCAGTAGCAAACGCATCAAAGTAGAATTAATCCTTCTTTTGTAAAATAAAAAGGGTTTAATTGTTAACATGTACAATGTTACCTAGACCCTTACTACGAGTTTCCAAGTAAACATCTTTTGTTATTTTCTATGACTCCAAAATAAGTTTTGTAGTAAATATCTATTGTTCCGAAAAGAAGAGAGGATCTAGTACAAGGACGTTAACTAGGAAGGACAACCAAGAAAATAAAAATACACACACACACACACACACACACATATATATATATATATATATATATATATATATATATATATATATATATATATATATTTCTTTATGAGTAAGATTCAAACCTGGTATATTTACAAATATTAAATCTTTAAGTTTAAAAATATAAATTCTGAACGAATCATATTAATCTCATTTGGGTTTAAAATAGTCACAGGAAATTCTATAAAATCAAAATAGATAATGATAGAACAATGTATGCTTATAGGAGGGGACATGGGCCCTTTGAAGCATGTGGATAGAAAGTTAGGTGAGGGGGTTGGTTACGTTTGTCAACTGGAGGTGCGTGAAAGCACGCGAGGAGAGATTATAGTGGGAGCAAATTCTAAGGACACATTTTTATTAATTATATATTATTATTTATTAAAAATTTTATTAGTTCAAATTAAGATAAGATTATGCCAACAGGGAAATTTTGAGTTTTGTAAGACCTTAAATAGATTGTCTAACACATATTTGGTAGGTTTGGATAACTAGTTAGGTAATTAGTAGACATCTTGGAAATCAGAATAATGTATCATTTCAAAAAGGTGAATTTTAAGAGTGACAATTAAGATACGAATCTTATTATTTGTGTAGGGGGTCATTTTAATTTAATTACATTTTGTATAAATTCAACAAGTATTGGTTAAAGACATTAACTGAATCACAGAGTAAGCTGATGAGGTGAAATATAAGATTTAAGATATCTAAAGTAATTAATTTAGATATGTACTTGTTTGTACTATATCACAGTAATTTAAAGTAAGTGGAAACATATTAGGCCAATTGTGTCTTGTTTTAAAGCATTAAATATATATATGAGTTAAGGTGTATTGGTTGAGGAATAAAGATATTTTAAGACATGGACTTAGCGATGTGAAAGCCATGATCTCAAGCGTCGTCACGAGTGTAAAGATGCCCGAGGGTATTGTTGAGGAGTTAAGGTGTATTAGTTGAGGAGATAAGGTATTCTCAGACATGGACTTGGCGACGTGCAAGCCATTCTTCAATTTTTATTACTTGGTGAGTTTGGGAACCACCAAGGATCAGATAGCAGGTATCATCACACATAGAGCTAGCCAGCGCAGCCTATGAGAGAGAGAGAGAGAGAGAGAGAGAGAGAGAGAGAGATCAGTCAGTATAAATGAGGTCAGGCTCAAGTTTTCCGCTAATATGTGATAAATGTCCAACAATAAATAGTAAACAGTAATGGATTGAAATTGACATATTAAGAAAATTATAATGAAGTTTAAAAAGGTAATCTGTGATTGCGTGGTGTAACGGTCATTACTAATGTAGTAACAAAGTGTATAAGAAAGCTAATTAGGATGTTGTACCTAATCAGGCTACTGTAATAGTTTTTAATAATAAATTAACTTTATTTAAGTTCTTAAGGCAACTAGGCAACATTTAAAAGGTTCTAGTCAATAGATATTTTTTTTACTAATGAGAAAAAATTAACCAATTAGAAAGGAAAAAATCAATTTAAATATTTCACAATAGTGTGACATATGATTTCAAACTGCTTTCAAGCGTACTATAAGATTAAAAGATTGTCTTCTATACATTTCTACTATTTTAAACACCATAAGGTTAGGGTAATACAGTATATTTATGTTGCTCACACCAACAAATTGACCAGTTGACTTCACGAAAGAAAAGTAGAAAGAGAGAGAAAGTGAAATTTAGAGGGTAGGTTGACCATGAACCTGGGCAGCTGTGTCACTAGTAAAAGTAAAAGAAAGTGAAAGGGCAGTTAGACCTTGGGTAAAAAACCCGCACTCTTTAACAACAGATGACAACTAAACATTTTAAAAATCAGATGTTAATATAAGGATTGAATATGTAATAAAGTAATATAACTTGCTTAGATGTTAATATAAGGATAGAATATCTAATATGCCTTTCTCAATGGCAAGTCATCACTAGTTCTATGATAATAAATAAATAAGATCACAGTAATAACATTAATAAAATCAATAAAAACATTAATACAAACTTGTAAGAAAACGTGCCCCCATTTTTCAATTAACTTAAGTTAGCAATTAAGAATATGTTAGATTTATTTTATTTTTATATTAAGAACATTTTTAAAGTAAATTTATAATTTAGTTAAAAATTCTATATTATCACTATTTTAAGAACAGTGCAACGAACAGTGCGACAGTTTTTCAGTGAAATAAGGCAAATCAGGAAAATAAAAAATGGAACATTAAATAACTAATAAAAATAGAAAATCATTTCTTTCTGTTTATTCATCTAGAAGACTGAACATAAAAAATAAAAGTAATCAATTGTGAAAACATGTACACAATTTATCATAACTATTGAATTGTTATACAAATAATTTTAAATCAATGTGTATACACCTATACAATTTATGTAACGTGCACGCTACAAATTTATTCATGTTTAATTTTGAGAATAACAAATGTCAAGTATGACGTAACTCTTACACAGTATGGAATTTGCTTGTACCAAAATTTATTAAATTCTTTAATATACAAGCAAATGGGGGTAATGTAATGATACTGATTTGGACCCCTCTCATATATAAAGAACCATGGATGAAGTGAATTTTCTTTAAAGTATGGTATGTAAAATATCCTTTCAATACCTCATCCATGGAGAATCACGCGCGTTTCAAAACTGATGTCAATATATTGCACCATCAAAACAAAATCAACTCCGTAGTATTTACCAAAAAAAGCAAATAACGCTAGCTCCCTCTACCCAATAGGAAGATAACCTTCATAACACCTGTCGCCAGGACTATTTCAATTTGTTGGTTCTGACACTGGTCACGAGTGGTCCAAGGGGCACGGGTAGGTCATATATAAGCTGCTTGTGCGTATTAACACGCAGATAGTGCCAATACAAATTAACAGTGCAGGTAGCATAATATAGCAGTAGCAGTATTTCACAGTGCCACTAACTGAGATCTGTAGTTCAACTGAGCTGTATCATATAAACTTATATTTTCATACCGAAGATAAAATAGCTTTAATAAATCGTGTGCAACATTAAAGGCCTTATTCATTCAGTTAAAATATCACACATAATTCCCTATCAAGATAATTGGTCCTCGATCACGGGGCTATAAATACCAATTACATCATAAAAATATCGTACCGCTTTAAATAGTGCTCGATAACGGGGCAATTATCAGCTAATTAAACGTTATCACTTCAATCGGCGCCCATCGCCGACCAGTAACTATATAATCGATGCCCAACGTGGATCGATTAAAACAATATCACTTCAATCGACGCCCAACGTGGACCGAATAATTCAATATATTTATATATGAACAGTCATTACAAAAGTATGCGTTTTCAGAAGTGTCTCACAATAAAAAAGAGATGGGAAAAATTGTTTTGTTCTCTTTTTAATGAAATAAACTTTTCTTTTTACATTCATGTTAAATAAATTGATAGTAATTATACATTCTTAAAAGTGAAAACAGTTTTATTACTTTTATTTTTAACTTACTCTAATTATTTTATATTTATAAATAATCATATTTTAGTAAGGAGAAATTATAATCAATAAATTAAGAAAGACAATAATTAGTTTCGTAGCATGCGATTGTGGAAATATGACTGCCGAGGGGCCGAGTAAAAAAAATATAGTAACTTTCATCGAGTACTTTTAAAAAGAAACGAAAATGTGATACGCTTAGTTAGCATGTTTTTCGATTGTGTACTTTTCATCTGCGAGTATTTTATATTGAAAATGTATGTGCAACATTTAAACCATAAAGGGTCAATTTTGATCAGCAGAAACTGTTGGTGAAATATGAGCTCTAAGGGGACATGTCCTTTAAGTGGGAATAGCATGGTAGACAGTCCAACCAATAAGGTTGATTCTCACTTAGCTGGTAAGAAAAGATAAATAAAAGAATAACATGGACCGAGTAAAGTTACTTGAATAATTCCGGAAGAATCGAGTACATCCAATTACACAACACAATCGAGTTACTCGATTGTGCCCATTCTTCCTCAGCTTCGTAAAATTTTTGGTAGTAGTACGTCATATACTCGCACGTCACTGACTATGACGTCCTTTTATTAGATTACTATCCATTTTAAATTTAGCTTTAATCACGTTTGCTACAGCCCAAGTGGCAGCTTTCTTAGCCAACTTTGAATCGGGTGGAATTACTCTTTTTCAAGCGTTCTTTCTATGTTATCGGTTTGCATTATGACGACCAGCAGGCCCGTAGCCAGGGGGTCCAATGGGTCTGGACCCTCCCCGAAATCTAACGAAAGATTTAAAAATACAATAAAAAGCATAGTATGATCTCTTGCTTGTAACATTTACACAGTCAGTGGCCCAACTAATAAATCTAATTGCTTGAAAAGGGTTAAGACCTACTTAAGAAACTCGCTGTGCAATGAACGATTGACTGGTCTGGCATTGATATCAATTCACTACCTAATGTCTGACGCTTTGGATGTCATGGCCAAGAAAGCTAACAAAGACTACTATTGCAAATGTGGCATATAGTAGTGCATGCACACTTTTACATACACGTAGTGATTTCATTATTTGGACTTGGTTAGTTGGTTAGCTTTATCTATGTTAATTTAATATAGTAAATTCATTTAGCAAATTTTTCGCTTTCTGCTTTTTCAACAGACCGAAAAACAATATGAATTTATTGACACTGCAAAAATGTTTCATTTAAAATTTATAAAAACTTAAACCAAAGTCAGAAATAATGGAGTTTATAAAAAAAAAGCCTGGGTGGGGATAGCATGGCATTAGATAACACCCCCCAAAATGAAATCCTGGCTTCGTGCCTGTGACCAGTCAGATCTTTTACTTATGAGTAGGCGATACCGTGCTTTCTACAAACTAGGTACAATTCGTTAACGCCAGTATCCCCTTGTTTCAAACGTTTTGTCAACTTTGTACTTGGTCCACAGTATATGTATACAGGTACATGCACTCCAAACAGTAATTTATTGATCATCTTATTCAGCATTCCATCTCTCTTTCTTCCCTTCGTGATAAGTTCTGATTGACGTTTATAAAGACATCCACATTATACAGCCATGCCAGTTGGCATACGGATAATGAAACACAAATTTGTTACCCTACGTGATACCGATCATGATGAGGGTAAGGTTTTACCTTAGAGGCACGGTACGTGGCTACTTGATACTATTCATTGCATCATTTGCCGATCTTCAACTTGCGGAATGACAACTGCTACGACCAGTATGATTGAGGAACCGAACGGATTACAGTTCAAGAACGTGTGCGTTTACTCTAAATATCTGTACAAACCCAAGTATCAACGTTTATCTCAAGTCCTTGAACTCGTGAAGGGGCTGGGCTATTTTTTTTTTACAACGATGAGATTACGCCACCATTTGAGTCCAAGTTCGACTCTGTATTCATTTGCAACAACTTTGCTTGCAATAAAAAGTTTAAGATACAGGGTTATTTCAGTATGGGCAGACATAAAGCTATACACTTTTTATTTATGCCAGACCTACTCTTGAATCCCTAAGCAGATTCTGAGAGATAACGCTAGCCTGCTCATCCTTTTAAGTCTGAACGATAGAAACTTTAAACATGGCTATGACGATCATGTCAGCACAGATATGACCTTACAAAAGTTTAAGCTAATGTGTTTGTTATGTTGGTACAAAAGTACGATTTTACAGTCTTGAGTAAATATGATGAAATTGATAAGGGACGTTACAGCTGCAGTTTCTATAGATTTATCTTACCTGATTAATATGCACGTAGACTCAATTTAAGGTGAGACATTATGTCGTCCATATCAAATTCGGACATAATTTCTAGTAGGTATATTTCAAACTGAGGTGAGGCGATGGAACTGTTCAAAATACATAAAGTTGTCGGAATGAATCCTAAGACCTTTCTACTAGAAGTTATAGGAGGTAAACTCAACACTGGAGGATTCTACGCCAAGGATCTTGAGAAGACATCACATCCGGGCGTATATCCTGTAGAGAAGATCATCAGACAAGCTGGAGATAGGGCCTACTTCAAATGGCTAAATTTCGACTCGTCACACAATTCGTGAATCGATGTAGCCAACATTGTCTAGGGAGGGGAGAACAATTTCCCTTCCCCACTCTCACTGACTACATAAAGGTGCGCGCAAGCGGAGAGTTTCAGCGCGTTCGACAAGTTCAGTTAGTTTAAGTACTGCTTGGAGGATTTGTCGGGATTATAAATTTGTGATGGAATGGCGTATTTCATAAAGGAGTACGAGCGTGGATACAACGAATTGTTATGCGGGTCAATCCACTGACTGGAAAGGCATTATCCAGCTATGTGGGAACCCACCTAGTCCATCTAAAGCTACACCGATAGCTGTCCCATCTCCAAACTGAAGAATGGAGACAGACCTGAAACCCTGCGCGTGAGAAGTGTCGAGGATCCCGAGAAAGACCTTTTGAATGAAGACCAGATATGCGAGGCGTTGGACTGCGTCGAAAAGGAGGGGTGTGACCGGGTCAAGTTCTTGTGTGAGCTTGAGAAGTACAATGTAATGTGCTTCGTTTTAAAGGGTAGGAGGAGGAAGAAGAAGGTAAGAGTGATGCCTCCGATGCACCCAACATTGTTAAGGTCGAATTTGTATGGAGAATTCTCCTGTCCGGAACAAACTTTGGTCGTGAGTACAGACGTGGGTATAACGCCTCTCAACAAGGACTTGTATATCATGGAGTGGACGAGTTTGAGTTTTTAAATTGTGAAGTGCGAAAAAACTGGATAAGAGAGAGACAAATACCTGTTTGTACGTTAATCTTTAGAAAAAAAAAGTATTTAAAGAAGATATAATATTTATTTAACCTCAATCCTGATCCTGAATACACTGGGAAGGGGTAAATTAAGATGAATAAGGAATAGCCCAGCGAGAGGGAATTAGAGCACGGACTGGGTGGAGAATGGAAATAAACTTTATATATATTTATGTATATATATATATATATATATTACCTTTAAATCTTGATACATGCATATCCAGATTTAAAGATATGATCTCAATGAAGAATGGACCAATGGCAGTTTAAGGACTTGAGGTAGTTTGATAATGGAACTACGCTTAATCTGAAGGGTTGGCCTGAATGAAGAATAGAAAAGAGAATATAACATGCAACTAGGTTTAATGTTATCTAAGAATAGAGGGGAGAGGTGCTTTGGTGCACGTCGTTGTCCTGACGGTGAGGGAGCACAATATCCTACAAGGTGAACGCATGCGCAGTTGGGGCGTTGGGAGGGGATGGGAGCCAAAGCGTCGATGATTGTGGGTTACGATGTCCAGACCACTGTCTAAAAGAACAGAATCCGATCCTACCTTTTAATTCCATCCATGTATGAGAGGCTATGCCCTTGTATTCTACCATGCACAAACGCGTCTATATGTAATACATATTTCCTATGCCTCAATATTTTACTATAGGCTGAAACGCCCATATAAAACCTGTTAAAAACCCACAGTAGTGATTACTGGCTAGCAGCGAAATAAAAATCAACCAGTTCTCGGAACATAGCTCAGGGAGACGTGTTTGTTTGTTTGTTCTTTGGTAAACTATGATGCTTATTATTCAATATGTTTCTGTAACAGATAATGTTATTGATGCTCTTCGGTGAACATTGACGCTCTTTTTTTTAAACATATATCTGTAACAATCTATAATAGTTCGTGTATTTTATGGCTAAATAAAAACCACTCTAATAGGTTAAATTTAGATACTTCTTTTGAATTCATGAGTAAAAGTTGAAGTGCAGTTTTATTTCAAACTCTTGAACTATTTGGATAACATTATCGCTTTAAATACCATCAAAAAACTGTTTCCAAATGTGAATTATCACAATTTAATAGAAATTAAACTTTGCATGATTTTTTTTTCCTATAAGAGTAGACATTAATAGTAATTATTTGAAATAAATAATTGTAATCACTATCCGCTCCATGCTTTGGTTGAGACATTTAAGGCAATATATGTATGCCTCATTTTGTTGGTAGCTTTGCTATTTTTATTGCCAGTCTTGTCGAAGCGACTTATTCTGAGCCTTATTAGAGATTAAATGTGCCATAAGAAATTCTTAAGTATCTATAAGTTAATAAACCTTAGTTTGAGTTGAGAGCCTTAGAAACAATAACCTACTGACAATGTTTGTTATTAGTGTTTTTTTTCTTTCATATACCTTTATTTTTAAATTGGTTAAACCGTAACCAAAATAAGGTAATGATGAATAAATTTTACCTGACTTTGGTCCTTGTATATATTACATAAAAGCTATAATAGTTGTGCTTTTTCCAAATGGGAGTTTTAAGTTCACGTTTAATATGTATAACAGTATACCTTTTGAATATTAATTCCTAAACCTGATTTTGAAATGTATCCAATGTAGTCTACTCATCTTCAGTGATCTATGTATTGTTTTTACTTAATTTAAGTTAACTTTTTACTATTTTTTTATTTTGTGGGAAGGGAGATGCTCCTTTTACCTTGATTTTGGTGTGCCACTGTAAATATGTAAAATACTTGACTCAGGATAGGCAGAAATATAAAGTTGCAGAAAACCAATCGAAAGCTTGATCACAAATGTTGATGATGAAGAGGATGATGATAGTCACATAAAATATTAATGCAATTTTAAAATCAAATAAAGGCCTATACTTAAATGTTCCAATTAAGTATCAAAACTTCACTTACATTTGAAAGGTATCAATATTACTATTACTTTTTAGACTGTGTCCTTATCTTAAGATGCGGCCGAGAGGGAGCGTGAGTATTTTTACAGTTTTTATAGAGTTGAAATTTTTTGGCCAAAATAAATCAAATATTTCTCCAGTAGCAACATAGAATTTAGTTTCCTGCACATGCTAATATCAACAGATCTTGAATATCTGTAAAAAGTGTCCTGGAATGTTGTCAAAACTTTTCCCTTTATTTAAAAAGTTTTGACAAAATTCCAGGACACCCTTGACAAATATTCAAGATCTGTTGATATTAGCATGTGCAGAAAACTAAATTCTATGTTGCTACTGGAGATATATTTTATTTATTTTGACCAAAAAAAATTAATGTTATAAAAACATATAAAATTACACGTGCTCCCTTCGGCCGCACCTTAATATATGCTGTATAAAATTGGAACCAAACCAGGCAATCTTGTTACCTTTCAGGATCAGGTAAGCTGATCTTGTATGTTTCTACTATTGTCTAATTCACTCCTGGGTCACAGGCAAGGTATAGAACAGACACTCAACCTTATGGGAGCTTCGCTGTGCTCCTTTTGAGCCAGGTTGGGTCCTTGTACACTGGAGAGTGCTAGTTGCAGCTACCAGTGATAACAGCACTTACAAGTGAAACAATTCACTTTCAAATTGTTCACGAAGGGGCGGCAGTTCAAACACAATAGTTCAGTTACCAGAAATTCCTTCCTCCTCCCCACAAATCACCCTTTACCCCCTATCAATGAATAAACCTTTTTAAACGAGTAACTATTCGACGGTACCTGAAGATTGTTTACAACTAGACAATTTGCAAACATTCACAATAAAAGGACGATTGTATTCTAGGTTTTCTTTGTAATTTGCAGTTTGAGTAGGCTCATAAAAAAGGAAGACAATATCAAAATAATAAATAATTTTCAAATAAAACAAACTTCAATAAAATGAATGCAATTTTTACATATATGTTATCATTTATTTAATGTAAGGTGTAAATTTAATAGTACAGATTCTTAAAAATGCTTGTAAAAGCCCATAGCTGTGTTGAATATAAATTGTATGTACCGAAATTTCATAATAATATGTTTTTCAACTCTGGTATTTTTAGCACTTTTTTTTTCATAGATGTATAGGTCTAGTTATAATTTGCGGGCCAAATAAAAATACGTGATGAGCCTCATTTTGCAGAGGGCTGAGCCTAAACAAAGTAAGACTGCTGCCTTTCAGGATAGTTGGAGAGTCAGGAGTGTTGAAATTAATTGCATTCACTCATTATTTTCGCGCTGTTCTTATTAATAACACAATTATCTAGCTTAATATAATGGGTGGCGATGAAGAGGGTAGCCTAGAAGAAATTAATTGGCATTACTTGATATTCAAACCCATTATTCGTTTACAAAATCATGCTAATCACCTCAACCCCTTTTCCTCTAAATTCTGAATTTTCCCTTCCTCCCCTCGAAAAGTAATTATCGTGCAGAGGTTTTCGAATCCTGTGACAAGTGGCTAATCTCCTCCCAGCGCCTCTAGCGGGGATTACTGACAACTCTAGCTTCGTCAACATCCAGACTAGCTCGCTAAGGGAATAAATTTTACCATGGCAGGAAATGAGAACTTCACAGGAAGGAAGAAATCTTCTTTCTTCTCTACAGTTTTATCAAAATAAGTATATGACGTCAGACATGCTGAGGGGCTTAACCGATTGGATCAGATCTGAACACCCACAATCTATTTCAGGCTCGGCTCGGAAGAGATTGAAGCTGCCCTTTCCGACGATTAAGGTCATAAGTCAAGAGAGTATCACTAGAAACGTGTGAGGTCATAGATTTCTGCAAGTGAGTACAACAACACATGATAGTGAGGGGTAGAAATTAGGGCCATAAAACATTTTATTCCTCCTTTGCAAATACGTCTTAAAAGTAAGGCCCAGATTTTGATGACGAATCGTCTTTTCTTTTTGATACTCACTGATAATGCATACATACATTCTATTTATTAAACCCTGGTTGAGGGAATTTTTTTTACAGTTTCTTTTTGCTAATTGAATTTTTAAGCCATTTTCCCATAACCTTTTTAGCATTTTTAGCACTTATTTATAATAGGTTAAGTCGGCCTATGTATTATTTTAGCCCCACGTCTTATTAACCATTCGGGTTGTACACTTATGTAATAATTACGCTAATGGGCTAGGGATAAGGAAGGTTGAATTTTGATTACGTGTACCTGCACTTGCGTGGAAAGAGAGAAATAGAGAGAGAGAGAGAGTGGGAACTCATTTAAGAATAAACACCTTCAGTACATCCGACCAGGATCAAACCACGTTCTCCTCTTCATCGGCAGTCTGGTATATTACAAGAGTGTCGCCTTAGACCAAAAGACCAACAAAGCGATTAATAGGCATAAGTATATTTTTAAATATTATAATAATTGTATTATAGCCTGATGCCTTAGCTCAGTCGGTAGAGTATCTTCCTACTGAACTAGAGGTCCCGGGTTCGATTCCCAGCATACCGTAAATTTATCATTGATGAAAATATGGGTCTACCATCACACATTGATAAAATTAACGGCCGGGGACTGGATGTTGTGCCTGTCCTAGTCTTAAGTTAGATTATAGGGCATATGAAGCTACGACAGGCCTAGCCAGCGGTTAGTGGGAAAATGTATGGTACTAATAAAAAAACTGATTCAGGCCAAAGGCTGGAAACAGTAATGGATGTAAAAAGTATTGTATTGTAAATACATGGATACGCAAACATAAGATTTGTCCCCAAACAGTTGTTGGGAGGGAGAAGATATTACAGCAAGTAAGAGACTCGTTAGCACGAACTCGGATTGTTATATCATCATCATCATCATCATTTCCCCTTATCCGGTTACTGCCAGGTCTTCTCTCTCTACCACTCTCACTCCGCCATCCTGTTCCAGTGCAAATTTATTCCACTCACACTGTTCTTAATCGACTCCAATCATTTCAGTCTGTGCCTCCCCTAAGGTCTCTTTCCAATCATTCTCATTTCTACTATGATTATAAATTTGGTATGATTCTAAACTGAATGTTTCTCCCGGTAAAATTTATGTTGTTATCAATTCCTGAAGTATTTAGTTTGTTCAAAATTCCGATGGCTCATAATTAAAGATAGCATATAATTCCATGGATAAAATGAGGTGTATTTGCGTGTGAATAGTTCAAAATATATTAAAACTGGGTGAGCAGCGTGCGGTTATGTTTTAACTTGACCATTTGTCATTTCGTCTGTCTGTCCGGTTTTTTGTTCGGCTATAACTGTCAAATGCATGAGCCAATTTTAGTGAGATTTAGCCAGGTGTACTTAGTTTTTCCTCATTTGCTTGCAAAAATTTATTCACGTAAATTCAGGTACATTACCTCTTAATTTGACCTTTCTCATCCCTATTCCATTGGAGTGAATATGCATGGTGCAAACGAGTGGTTAGATGCGAAAATTCAGGTACATTACCTCTTAATTTGACCTTTCTCATTCCTATTCCATTGGAGTGAATATGCATGGTGCAAACGAGTGGTTAGATGCGGAATACATTAAAGAAAAGAGACAATACTTCACCCTACATTTACGATAAGGTTTTAATATCAATATTAATTTATTATAATTACTATTTGATTTGATTAGTCAACGTGCAGTTTCTAAACATAGAAAGGATAATATACACGCCCTTACCAATAATTTCACTTGAGTTTTTTAAATCATTTTTAAGGGGTTTATATGTGGTAAATCAAAGCAATAAATGCGTAAAATTGTAACAATGCAATCAAGAATCTTGAGCATAAAAAACCAGTCAGCCTTTAACTTGATGGTGACCTGGTGGTCCAGTGGTAAGGTGTTGGACTTTTGTGTTGTGGTCCGGGGTTCAATCCCCAATCCCGGAACAGATTTATCTGATTGCCAAACTCTTCCTTCACCTCTGACAAGACGTGTATTAATCACAACTTGTGAATGTGGGGAATGCCAGGCCTCCACCGTGGTTCGGATCCCACGTTAAACTGTAGGTCCTCCATTTAATAACACAATCACTCTACCATTACATATGAGCGTAAGTGCGTATAGCCTGAACGGGTAGTAAGACGCGGTACTAATAATAATAATAACTAGATATTTAAATAACAAGCTACTTTTCTATGACTTTACAAAATTAAAACTTTAAACCTATAAAATAAAGGATTGAAAAAATACATAGATGACAATGCGCTAGTCGTGTTGAGCTCGACTGCTGAGGACGGGGAGATCGAGGTTCGAATCTCGGTCGGGTGAACTGGAGGTGGTTTTCCCTAAATAGTTTTTTCATTCTCCCTCCACGCAAATGCGGGTTCACTTCCTCTAATTCGACCTTTTCAATTCCTAATTCATTAGCGTATAGCTCGAATAGGTAGTAAGACGCGGTGCTATTATTATTACATTGATGACATCTAGAAGTGTATTTTACACTAAATTAAATAGTTTACTGCTATAATTTGATTGGCTGGTGGTTATTTATTAGTTTGATCTAATATTTTCTAATCCAAAACAATCATATTACTTACATAAACTTGTTCCGTTAGCACATATTATAATTACATGAAATATGGCTGACAATAGCTTATAGATCTAGCAGATTATAAATATCCACAGGAAAATACTTATTACTGAGTGGCCGGCCAAAACCTTTGGCATTAACGTCTCCAACATTCCGAATCTTTAAATTAAAAGCTTTATGTATTAGTCTAAAAGTTTTTAAAGTGTGTAACACTATTTACTTTAACCCGCAATACATCCGGCGCGGGGTTTACATTGGTATATAGCGTTGGGTAGTGTGTTTGTTGGTGTTGATCTAATCCTGGGATAAAGTAGGCCTACCTGGTTGGATACCCAATGTCACTCTCTCACGTGTCAACAAGGTGCTGATGAAAGCAGTACAGCGAAAGTGTTATACTGTACATTTGTTGACCTGACTTAGTCTCTCACTCCCTTTTACACCTACCCCGCTCCACTGGCGCTGTCAAAATACCCCGATGTAATTGGATGCCATATCACAACACCCGGCGGCAAAGTGGATGTTATGTGCTTGCAGCGACACCACTGGGATTATGGGGGAGGAAAATATATGTATAGCAAGCTCGTATTAGCTGGGACTATGCAACATCACCAAGTAAACCATTATGAGGAACAAAAGGTGCGTATAGTACGCTCATACTAGTTGGGGTTATGTAACGTCACCAAGTTAACAATCATCATGAGGGTGGAAAAGGCCAGTAAAGTAAACCTATACTAGCTGAGGCTATGTGACCTCAAAATTTAAACAGTAATAAGGGATAAAAAGGTATGTATATTAAACGCATACTAGCTACTATTATGTGATGTCATGCAAACAATTAAGGAGAAGGAATTAATTTGTATAGTAAGCGCATACTAGCTGAGGCTATGTGACGTCACCATGTAAACAATTATGGGGTAGTAAAAGGTATGTATAGTATGTGTACACCAGCTGGGGCTACGTGACATCAAGTAAACAAATATGGGGAATGAAAAGGTCTGTGTAGTAAGCGCATTCCATACCCTGATTTTAGTAGGTAGAACAGTATAGAAAGTTTAAACATTTTTTTATGGCCAACATTGAAAATATTCCACTATATTATTCGTGTTATTTTATAGGTATTGGTAATATCTATCAAAATTGACAGCTGCAGATAACATAACTTCGCATGTATAACTATATTAAAATTGTTTTAATAACTTTATTATCTAACTTCTACTGTTCTTCCTAACAAAAATCATACTATAGCTGGTGTATTTTTTTTTTATCTGTGCTTTTAAATAACTCTCGTGTTAAAACGTTAGATATAAAAAAAATGTCTGGCTCGTCAATTTTTGAACAAATAAGAACTCACTCAATATATTACACTCCTCCCACCTACCCCACCTCCCCTCTCTCTTCAAACACACTATCTAAACTTATAAATTACCCTTAAACCCCCTTTACCCTTTGTTTCATAGATAATTAGGAAGCGTAAGAAATTTTCTCCGAAAACAAGAATTTCAACAAAGTGTCTATAGAGTGCTAGGAAATGTTTTGAAATATATAAACCTTAGCAGTCTCACTCACGGCAGGGGCCTACTAACATTTTGCGTTGGATCGAAGTCAAAAGCCATAAATGTAATATGTTTTATATTTCGGGTATTTAACGTGTATTTTCTAAGATAACTAATTAAATCAACGCACGACCTACAAAATAATTAAACTCTAGAAGACACAATACCCAAAACCTTAGCCTTCCATTTATCACTGTGATAAGGAACATCCCAGTTTCCTTAACTAAACATTTTTCAACTTTCCACTATTAAAAACAGCCAGAAAGCCTTATTTGAGTAGGCAGATGGCGCTTCATGTCTCATTTTGCAGGTCACTAAGAGGTCAGGGGCTCTAATTCTGGCAAGGTATGTCGGAAGTATTTTTTAATCAATGATTTCCCACTTTACTTCCACGCAAATGTGGGTACATTTGCTCCACAATTCTACTTTTATACTTTCTAACCCATCAGTATAAATATTTGAATTTATTGGATGGGTGGTAAGACGCAAATAAAGTTAAGAATAATAAAGAAGCTAATGTGTTAGAGGAATATAATTAGTTCAACACTTTATCTTTGTTAGTAGCGTGTTTGTCTACCAAGCTAAAAGTCCCGGGCTAGGTTCCTGGCATGTCCGAAAAATTTATCTTTGGTGAAATGAGTGTTTACAATTTCACAGTGATGAATTAACAGCCGGGGGCTAAATGTTTTGTCTGTAATAGATTTAAGTTAATTTAAAAACCATGTGGTGATATAATCATTATTATTATTAGCACC
>CABFOW010000058.1:197462-212908 GCA_902141385.1 Timema californicum
AGTGTTCCAAACTTGTTTATTATTGTCTCATTATTTTTTATTTGTGCTAATTGCTTTTTTTATGTATGCTCATTGCTTTTTTATTTTGGCTCATTGGTTATTTATGTCTGGTTAGGATTAGGGCGGGCTTTGGATTTTTTTATTGGTGTGGTGGAGCTTATTGTCGTAGGATTGGGACGGGGCGTTGGAGTTTATTTATTTATTGGCGTGCCTCCAAGGTGCCGGGTGCTGCTCCTTCGGCATCGCTAGTGAGCATATCCTCTGGCCGGCCACTTAACGAAGATTGTGAAAGATGTTTCCCCCTGCCTTGAGACTCCTTTCACTTCCCCTCACTACCCCTCCTTAGAGGTATGTGTTGCAACCCCCTCCCTCACCCCCTATGTCATAATGAGTTTTTCTGGAGTCGCAACCCCTCCCCCCCCATTATGTGGTAATGGGTTTTCCCTGATGACAGGCGCCAGTTTGGCGGGTTGACAAGACAAGTCGGGACAAGAATAGATTGTGACCTTGAATGATGTTGCAATGGATTTTCCCTGGTAACTGGCGCCAGTTTGGCAGCTCAACAAGACAGGAATAGATCGTGACCTTGAAACCGTGAGCTAGGTCATTAACTCTGGCAACCCTCCCATCCTCAATGGGTTTTCCCGATGACGTCATCGCACTGTCGAATCCCTGATGACTGTCACCAGTTTAGCGGGTCGATAATACAAGTCAAGACAGAAATATGACACGACCTTGAATGATGTAACAATGGGTTTATTCCCTAATAACTGGTGCCAGTTTGGCGGCTCGACAAGACGAGTAAAGACAAGAATTGATCATTACATTGAAACTGTGAGCTAGTACAAGAGATCATTAACCTCGTTCATATTTGGTGACAGTTTGACGGTTCGACAAGTCGAGACTCGTATCTACGTGTAAGGCGACAGAAAGGTTTTGCGTGAATAAAACACGATATTACAAAACATATTTATTTATTAAACATTAAAGGTTTTACAGACATATATTAAAGGTTTCACAGACATCACACATAATGTTTATTATAAACTTCTACAGGAATGCCTCATATATTCGTTCATACGGTTTTCTACAGTATCTCTTAGATGTGTTAGTAAAATTGTTTTTAGTTCACAATCCAGCATGTAATAGTCCAAACCGACGACTTGATGTGTATAGTAGGTAGCCCTGATAAGATCCAGGTTTTTGATGTACGACGACATCTGTCAATTCGTAGCATACATCCACGACGAGTGTGTCGATCAAATCGTAGCAATAGCGTGCGACGGGTGTCGACCACATGTCCCGTCGGTCGACGGCGAAGTAGATGAGGTCCCACACCTCACAAAGACGCGCCCAGCTAGGAGCTAGATAGGCGACCCGCTTGAGTCCAGCGTCTTGTTTCTCGCTGATGACGACCATACGGTCACCACACATGTGTCTCAGAGAGATTTCATGATTAGTCAGACTAATCTTCTGAGGAGGTTGCGTGTTGCTGAAAAACTTTGATGTGACCGACTTGTAGCTGCCCAGTTCCTTCCACTCTGTACGGTTAGACACCGCACAGTTCCGTCCGCATTTTACTAGCTGGACATATGGCATAAAGTTGTTCTAGACGCTCATGCCAACGATGACTCGCTTGGCGTTGACTTTGTCCAGCGGGAACAACGTGAAGATCTTGAAAAGGCCACTGAAAAAACTTCCTATCCCATACCCGCGTTGCTAGGGAACACCGCGGTAGAGCGAAGATATTTCTGTTCCAGCCTGGTTTACGTAGTATATTTCGTAGGGACAGTTCATGTTGAGCAGCGTCTAAAATGAAGTTTCACGCACCCTTTTCCAAACTCGAATGGTACAAGTTCATCAGTGTTTGTTCTTCCAGGATTTCCATTTCCCTTATAAGTACGGGAACGTAGTCCAACGGATCATAGCTAGCTGTCTTATGTATGCTGTAGAGATAGTTTATGTTGTTGATACCGATGATACGTAAAAGTGGTGCCACAATGTCACCCACGGGCTGAGGATTGACGATATACGTGTAGATTTACATTAGCAAATAGCAAATTAGCAAATTAGCAATTAGCAAATATGCAGCAGGGGGCAATCCTAGAAGAATATTAGCGGCGTATGGTAACTTTGGGACTTTATCAGATTAGTCTGAGGATAGAAAACAAGCTGTAGACTTAGTTGATTTTTTAAAGTTAGCAGCTGTAAATTTGGTGAAAAAGAAACAACGTCCACTTTTTTGTTGGGGTGTGTGTACTTGAATATAACTTCAGAATACTCTTTAAACGCCTCTACTTCGTTTAGGGCTTTGATCAATTCATGGATAGTGCTATAGTTTCCAGGAGGTATGTGAGTCTTGAATATTTGTTCCACGCCGTTAGCGTCCATCCAGTTGTACCATACAATATTTTGGCCCTCGGGTACGGTGGTGAAAGAACACGGATATTGTAATTCAGCGAGAGCGACTTCCCATTGGCCTTCAAGTGTAATACGGTAAGGTAGCTGCGTGGTGAAATTCGCTAGGGTATTTTTCGGGAAATATCCTATAGAGCTGTCGCTCGGAAAAGTGATGTAAAACTGATCCTTTACGTCAGGGAACTGACGTAACTGGCAGGAATCCAAGAATTAAACTTGACGGGTAGGCTTTCCACTACACGTACACATTCTTTCTGCCACCTTTACCCTTGACACGTAGTATGTAATCAACTTTAAAAGTTTCGGGAAGACGTACGCGTTGCAATTCGGGTTCGTAAAACGTTCCCTCCACCTCCTCGCCGTCAAAATTGGTCAGCCTGTAGACTTTGTTGTCACAACATGACACTGCTGACTTTGAAAATTTCTTCGCTCCAATTGTATTCGTAGCCCTTTTCAAACAGCATTTTGGATTCGCTAATACGCACCGTGTCACCAACTTTCATTTTTGGCTTACTATTCGAGTTTGGACGCCGTTTGCGGTACAGATTATCTCTGACTTTAAGCACATTGGTTTCTGAAACGTCGGCAGGTGCCATCTTGATACTGGAATAATTTGCGCCGTTGTAACCGTTGACGAGATCTTGGAGGAAGTCCACATACCAATAGGTGCTATTTTTGGTAAAGTAGTGCCACATGCGCCCTTTCATAGTTTTATTGAAGAGTTCCATGATGCTTGCCTTCATGTCCGGATTATGAGTGATGTAGTAATGCACGCCTTCCTTCTTGAGAAATTTCCGGACTAGACGTGCCGTGAATTATGTCCCCTTGTCCGTCTGTAAACTTAGAGGTTTACGGCCGCTTTGTTTGAAAATGTCCCTAAAGGCGTCTCTCACGACGCTCCGCGCCTTGGATGGAAGCGGCCTCGCCCAAGCCATCTCGCTAAACACGTCGATGATGGTGAGCAAGTACACTGCACTGTCGTTGTATTTTCCGAGACTTCACATATCGTTGAGATCAGCTTACCAGAGATCGTATATGTTTGACACCACGTACTTGTTGCGTGGAAACTTTTTTTACACCGGATTGTGTAGGGTATAAGCGTCCTGGGCATGAAGCCATTCTTGTACTTTGTTGAGATCTTTATTGGACGCCTTTATGAGCGACGCTGCCCCTGCAAACCCTACATGATGAGAAGGGTCGTAATGGTAGCCACCTGTTTTCGTCCACCCTTTTCAGTTTCTTCTTCTTAGGGCGTTGCGATGGTGTAAGTGATTCGGGTACGGGCGTCGGATCTCTAATGGGCGCCAAACGTTTCGGATTAACAATAAATTATTTCGTAACGTTTATTTTTTCAAGTTCCATGAGAAACTCTCACCACCCAGATGGCTCACTGTGTCTTCTTGCTCTGACCAGATCGTTGACTAAATCCACAATATTGGATCCACGGAAAGGCGTATCGTGAATACTCACTTACCCGTTTTCGTTCCAAGAGATACCGCCTCGGGAAATAATATGTTCTAGTAAAAGTTTAGCTTTTTTACGTGCCTGTACTGATACAGTATTGAGTAAAGCAGGGTTGGGAAGAACAAACACTTCAGGGGTGGTCGTGGTGGTTGTATTTTCAGGTGGTGGAGGGTGTTGACTAAAGTGCAGATAGCACTGTAGCACTTGTTGGTATAAAGTCCATTTAGACTTATCAAGATTTGAAGTGAGGATTTTTTCAATTTCCTTGTCCAGCTCGGAGACCACTAGATTGGTGGCCGATGCCACTTGTTGGTGGTGTCGCTCGTAATGGTGTAATTTTTCCGGGTACACCAATATCATATTTTTCGTGTGTTTCATTATCTACTTGTTGAATAAGGAACCGAGGACACCACTGATTAAAGGGAATTAAAGTAAGGGCAGGAACGCTCCTCCTTTCTGAACGAGTAGTCATCTCTTCTTCTTCCAGCACTATCCTAGATTGATCAGCTTGCGCAACACCTACTTGTGAGCACGTAACTTTGTCTTCTGCACATTTTGCAACGGCACCCACCCTATTAAAGCTCAGTGAGTCAATAAAGTGGAGCATGCCATAATGCATGGACATGATTTTCCCACCGTTAATCATAAGCTCTACAGTCCTTTTTTTAACCTCCATAATATATTTTTAAAATAAAATTCCTATCATAACCTTTCACATTAGGGCCTAAGAGGGTGATATCCTAAATTTTGTTTATTTAATTTGCTCTATAATCTGAAAAATTGGGCCATTGTAGTATCACCCTTGAATATGTGAGTCCTATCGCCCTCGCACTAGGTGTAATGATGGTCATTTACATTTATATGAATGTAGGCCTTGCAACACATCTGTAAGACACAGAGTTCAGGCTCGTGCAAGTACGTGTTGGCTGAACTTTGAAGAAACGTTTCTTGTCTGCATTCAAAATCATAGAACACGAATATGAAATTGCTATTTTACAGTGACGGCTTGGATGGGGCTTGCTTCATATAACAGAAATGACCAAAATATGATGAATCTCGCATACTCTAAAAAAAAGTCTCATAACAACTGTGTGAATAATTTGATTTTCCAAACTTAAAAATTGCCCACAAACCTCACAAACTTTTTGACATCACAAACTGACATGTGACCTTTGCCAAAACCGGGACGTTTATGGTTATCAAAACATGACTGGTGTGTGAACCAATACCCATGGTCTCTACAGGTCACAGTTCGACCTCCACTGCAAACCTGTTTAGCGTAGCACTTTTTGCACGTGAATTTGCATTTGTGCTTGTTCTTATCTTTGAACTGTGCACGGCACTCGCGGAAAAAGTACGAGCACTTAAATGCGTCTATCAAGGTTGTCATGACATCAAAATGGTTTTGCTTATCGTCGTGAAAATACAAATCAAGGTAGCCCTTAAAGAAATGTTCGGGGGAAGTAGTCCCCTCATATAGGACCTGCCTCCACCGACTTTCCCTGAACACTGTGATTTTGTATTTGTAGTGGTATGTTTGAAATTGTTTCAGTTCATTGAGCCCACCACTTTCACAAGATTCACACGGTTATCATGGCATAGTTCATCTGCTTTGAATTTTTGAATAGGATGACCCATTTTGATTTGTTTAAGGGTGTTCAAGTCCATGCATCCTGGTTCTCTTTTAATATCACACATAGCTCTGGTGACAATCAACTCACGGGCTAGGCAAAGTGTGTCACCATTTCTATTCATGATGATCCCTTGGTTTTTAGGGCTATATGTGCTAGCCGGAGACAGTTTATCAGATATATGACTATCCCTCCCGTGCGGCTCTTTAAAGTGGTGTAACTTGATATACAAAGGGGACGAATTTAGGAACGAAGTATTGCTTTGTAACACTCGTTCTACATTAGAAAGCCCAACCTGATCGTCAAGCTGATCTATCTGCCCGCCTAAATGAGACAAATACAGGTCTTGACGTGGAGTCTGTTTTGACTAATAGTAGACCTACGTGATCCTCAGCACTAATTCTATGATCCTGGAGACGTCCTAGCAAAGCATTGATTTGCTCCCCCAGCCAGGTTTGAAGCATTACGATCGGTCTCTGGCGTTCCTAATTCACGCACGACATAAAAACGATTTAATTGCTTAATTCTCTCCTCGATGATTCGAAGAGGGAAGCCTTAGAATAAAGCTCCACCAACCTGGTTTACCTGGCCACTAATTCCCGATTGTGGTGCCGAAGATGGTCCCACTGTCGCCACTGCCACGGTTTGCGGGAGGACCACGGACCCAGTCCGCCTCGCTGCAGCCTGGGCTCGAACAACGTCTCCCTGTCTTGGTGGTGGTGCTCCTGTGGCGGGATGAAGCGATCTCACAGCCGGTGGTGGCGGGAGGATGGAACCATTATTTCCACCCTCCATTTGAACTATAACACGAAAGCACGTGTCAAAGTAAACATTTTAAATAAAATTGTTCTAAGCATATTTTCTGCAAACTACCACGTATTTTTTTTCTCTTTAAAATTTTACCAGAAACTATATTATACTTTTGAATACCAATCTACTTTCGGCATTAATACATTATGTTACAATTTTTCCCAGACATAATTGCTTTAACTGATACCAACATTCGCAAAGTGTGTGTATTATTATTATTATTATCTATGTATTAATGTGTTATATATTATTTCATCAAAATATAGTTGCAAACATTAAATTCAAGTTACTCAATTCAATATTACCTATTAATGAATGCATGATTTATATATTATTCCGACAAAATATAGTTGCGAACATTAAATTATTTTTTCTGTTATACGGGGTTCGAGGAATAAAACGGTTGTTTTCCCTTTATCCTTGTGTAGTAATCTAACGTCACAATGCATTTTATATCTGCATCGAGGGTCGCAAGTTCTAAGGCGTCATTAGATGGCTGGTGACAGAGTGATCGATGTTTGAAGCATATATGGGTACACATTCTACCTGGTCGACCGGCAAAATGGTGGGGTGGTGCAGGAAGTACGGCCGTTTTAACAGACATTAGCTGTGCTAAAGATAAGATATCGAGGTTTGAAACCCGACAGAAGGCCACGATCGATGCGCCAAGCAGCCTTGGGGCTGGGGGGAAAGTACATCTGAACCGGTGACCTTCAGAAGGCCACGACCGATGTACCAAGTGGCCTTGGGGATTCATGACTCTTCAACAAGGTAATTGTCACCCTCTTTCGAAATTTATAACAAGTTACTGTTGCCACATCTGATGACCCCAATGAAAAGGGGTATGACGAAGTAAGAGGAGGTGAGGGGTAAAGTGAAAGGCATTCCAACAGAGTCTTGTGTGAGGGAGCAGTCAGTGTAACTTAGTTCGTTCTGGGCCGTGGCGATGTAAGAGGGTGGGAAGGGAAGGAGAAGTAAAAGGGGCCTTACGGCCGTGATACGCTGTCAGCTGCTCGGTGTTCACACTCTTCGCTAAGCGGCTAGGCAGAGAAGATGCTCCCAGCGCTCACTAGCGATGCCATGGGAGGAGCACCCAACGCCGTGGACTGCACGCCAATAAATAAATAAAATCTCCAACGCCCCGTCTCAATCCTACGACATTTAACCCCCCCACACCAATAAAAAAACTCCAATGCCCATCCGAATCCTAACCATACATAAATAACCAATTAGCACAAATAAAAAATCAATGTGCATATATAAATAATCATTGAGCACAAATAAAAAACAAATGAGACAAGAATAAACATCCTATCCTTCCACCAGTCTTCCTCCTTTAATGTCTTCCATTCTACTCCTTCCACTTAAATACTTTCTGTTATCTGCTCCTCCCATCTCTTTTGACCTCCCCTGTGGTATTTTCCCCACGTACTTCATTTCCAACATTTTCTTCGGCATCCTCTCTTTTTCCATCCTCATTGCATGACCATACCAACTTATTCTTGCTTCCTATACTATATAATGTACTCCCTGTATCTAACTCTTCCCCGGGTAACTAAATTTCTAATCTTGTTTCTCCTCGTGACAGCTAACATGCTCCTCACAAACTTCATTCCCATGCCCTCAACTTTCCCAGTCTCTCTTACATTCATTGTCCATGTTTCTGCTGCATTTGTGACAATAGGTACAAAGTACGCCTTAGGGTACAGTACATTATTCTAAATATGTATATAGCCCGGCGTGGTAGTAAGAAATGGAGCAGGGTCTGGGGTTCAATCCTCAGTCCCGGCACAGATTTATTTGCTTGCCAAACCTTTCCTTCACCTCTGACAAGACGTGTATTAATCACAACTTGTGAATGTGGGGAATATCAGGCCTCCACCATGGTTCGGATCCCACGTTAGACTGTAGGTCCTCCATTTCATATCACAATCACCCTACCATAACACATTAGCGCAAGTGAGTCCAACCCGAACGGGTAGTAAGACGCAGTAATGATAACAATAAGAAATGGAACAAAACAAATCTAGCATACAAATATATTACTCCGCGTCTTACTAACCATCCGGGCTTTCCGCGAATTTATATGTATGGATTAGTAAGGTAAGATTTATATTAAATGAACACTTATTTGCGCGAAGGCAGAGTTGCAATTCATTTAGGAAAAGCCATACTCAGTATTTCTGTCCTGCATTCGAATCCCTAGCTCCTGGTCACCGGACAACACCATTTCATCCACTTGGCCCCTGCCAGCAATTGAAGGCTGTAATTCATGAAAAATTCTCTAGAGGTTAAATAAAATTACCTTTTGAATTTTTCTATACTAAATCCGACTCTGACTGTCTACTTACCAAGTCTAGGGTCTTGGGTTTGCCCAAAAAATGTGTCAGTGATAAAATTGAGACTTCCCTTCTTATAGGGATGAATTTAAGGCCAGGAGACTTGGGCTTATTTCTGTTCTAAGGTTAAGCTAATTTGTGAACTGTATGATTAAATAATAGAGTAGGTTTAGATTAGACCACCGATGACGGGGAGATTTAGGCTCGACTCTCAGGTGTACTGCGGGTGGTTTAAAAAAATTGTTTTCCACTCTCCTTCCACGAAAATGCGGGTATATTTCCTACAAATATAATCTTCCTATTCCCTTAAAACTATTAAAGTAATTTGTAGATAACATAAGCGTATATCCCGAACAGGTAGTAAAGACGCGGTGATAAAAAAAAGTTACCCAGCTCGGCCCCCCTTTACATCAGTAAAACGAGTTTCCTTTGGACTGGTTCCAACCCTAGCCACACCAGACACTGGGACGCCACTGTCGCCTTATATTGATTGGCCAAAATAAAGGAGATGTAGACTAAAGCTGCGAGTTCCCAAGCCGTCTGTTCTAAATTCTCGTAGCCACTGGCCTGTTTGTCGTACTTATTCTTTAGGGGGGCTTGTACTGAAAATATTCTTTATGGGAGATTTTACTGAAAATGATCAGTAAGGAAGCTTGTACTGAAAATATGCGGTGGGGTTATTGTAGTTAAAATACTCTGTAGAGTGACTTGTACCGCAAATATGCAGCAGGGGGCTTGTGCTGAAAATATGTAGTAGGGAAAGGTTGTACTAAAAATACCCAGTAGGAGGGTCTCGTACTTAAAATGCTTAGTAATAGGGCATGTACTGAAAGTATGTACTACGGGCGATTTTACTGAAAATATTCAGCGATGAGGCTTGCAACGAAAATAAGCCGTAGCGGGGATTGTACTGAAAATATATAGTAGGGGAGGATTTCGTTAAAAGCATGGTGTAGGGAGGCTTGCACTAAAAATGTTCGGATGGAAATAATATGCAGTGAGGGCTTATACTGAAAATGTGTAGCGGGAGGTTTGTACTGAAAATATATAGTAGTGGGCTTGTATTGAAAATGTGTAGCAGGGGATTGTGGTGAAAATATGCAGTATAGCGCTTGTACTGAAAATATGCATTATGGGGGGGCCTTGTACTGAAAATATACAGTAGGTACGCTTGTTTTGAAAATATATATTAGGGGGCTTGTACTAAAATACACATTATGAAAATAATTAGTCGGGGAGGCTTGTGATAAAAATACGGGTTATTGTAGCTCGTACTGAAAATATGTGGTAGGAGGGATTGTACTGAATATATTTATTGGGCTGTTTATACGGAAATTATGCCAAAGCGGCCTTTTGAAAGGGAGGGGTTGATAATGATATTGCATTTGTAAGAGATTTAAAACCTGACTTCTCCGTCTATAGCGATCGGTGACCAAGTACAAAAGGTCCTAATAAAACGTGGAACGTGGCCTAAGGCGTCAGGCTCGTTATTGACTGGATTGCCTTTGATGGGAGAGTCTAGGCTCAGATCTTATCCGGGTGCCATGGTTCGATTTATCACAAGCCACTTTACAGGTTCCTCATGAGGTTGACACTTCATGTCAAGGCCATAGCCAGGGGGGTTTGGGGGGCTCAAACCCCCGCGTAATTTTATAAACAATATATATATGGCTTTATTTATGGTTCAAATAACATCAAAATTAAGATACAAATACAAATTAGGGAGCTGTGTTACTATAAAAAGCCCTTCAGAGAGCTTCTAGAGGTGTTAAATATTTAGAAATTTTACTATCCTTCGGCATTTTGGGGATTATTTTACAATGAAAAAAAATCCCGTCTGAGATCTGAGAGCCCCCCCTGAAATAATTGGCTGGCTACGGCCTTGCTTCATCTACAGTAAATATTGACCAAATCAAATAGTGCGCCAACTATGAATAGAGAGATAAGTAAGATCAATCAATTTGTTTTCTTTGTGGGTAAAAATAAAGTATTTTTACGTGCTGCTTGAGAATATGTAGTTTATAAACGACGAAAATACATAATTAACAAACTGTGTGAAAAGGCCACACCGAACATCTTAAAACGGCACAGGTTCTCCATCCCTAGATTAAATTATGAGAGCTTGGTGATTAAACTTATTATTATTATTAATAGTAATAATTATGATTACGAAAGCGAGTGTAATCCCTTAAACCACTTAGCCAACTGTGTGGGTATTTTTTATGCTAGTTAAAGTGATAAATACTTCTAGCACTGCAAATTACAAAAATATAAAGAAAGTAGTTTGCGCAAAGACTTATTTTATTTGCGTTCATTATGTGGTTATATTTAAAAAATATATATATTTAGACATTGCCCCAACAAACTAATCAAATACTACAGTAAACTATTGTAATAACTATGTCTTGATCACATATTTTTAACTATGAAGTATATCGCTTCAAAAATACAACTGAAATAATAAAAATATAATTTTTCATTAACATATTTGATCGATTGGAAATAATAACCATTCAAACTGTAGTAAATGCAGTCAATCACACAGGACAGTCCAGCGAGTTGCCTACACTTAGATATTCAGGCGTTTCCCCGAATTAACTTTACCACTCATTGTTGTTAAGTCACACTTCACGCCTTGTGCTAATTCTATATTGTTATTATTTTGTTTTAGTTCTTCCATATAAGTCTAGTATATTAATTACCACCCTTAATGTATAATTTAACGTGCACTTTATAAATACAAGAGTATGTAGATACACAGTTTATAAACTACCTTTGACCCACAACATCTAGAACCAAAGATCCAGTGTAGTACCAACAATTTCGTTACATACAAAATTAGTGAGGTAATACTTATAATCAACAAATATAAACGGTATCTTTTTTCAACAAAACTCTTTACCCATTCGTGTTATTAGCATTTAATTACTCTTTTGGTGTATTAGGACGAGGAAGTTATAATTTAGAGGACACGTAACTGTATCATTGTTGGAAAAGAGCTATAAATCATTTATTAGAAATAATCCTCAATATACCAGTAGGGATTCTAACTTGCTTGTTAATGACAAACCAGATTATATGGTATCGATGTTTAGTTCACCTGCCCAAATACGACACCTTAGCTCAGTCGGTAGCATGTCTGCCTACAGAGCTAAGGGTCCCGACTCCGATTCCCAGCATGGCCGAAAATGTATCATTTATAAAATATGGGTTTACCTTTTCATATTGATAAATTAACGGCCGGGGACTGTATGTTGTGCCTGTACTATTCTTAAGTTAGATACTAAGGCATATGAAACTTCGAGAAATCTAGCAAGTCGGTAGTGGAACATACTCGTAAACGACTTTGGTAAAAAATAAAAAAACTGACACAATCCACAGGCTGAAAACAATAAGGGATGTAAATTAAAAAAAGTTCACCTGCCCACCTATTTCTATGAAGGAGCATAACAAAATTCAGTTAAAACGAAAATAAAAGCAAAATTCTTAGAGAAGCAATTTTTACATAAAAAAAAGTAGACATACAAAACAGCAAATAAATAATTTAATATTTATATAATCTTTAAATCTAATTACAATAAAGATTTCAACATTGCATACGCTACAAGATTAATATGGTCAAATATAAACGTATTAGCACCATATTGAGCTTGACATATTCAACTGACAAAAACGAACATGTACAGTACTACAACCTGCAATATGTTGTCCTCAAATGATGTCATGACTACTTATTTAATAATATATATGCATCTGCTGTCTAGTAGTAATACATATATTAAGTTGCAGTGGTTTTCATGATATTACAGAAACAGAACATTTTTGGCCGTATCCTTTCGGCATTCTGGGAGTGGCTAGATGTACGTTGATTAGGGATAATATTCTTATTTTTATTAACACTCCACAATGTAGTGTTTTTTATAATAATAATAATAGTAAATGGAAGTTTTTTTATAGAATTTTAGAGAAAATTCCAGTGAAATTTGAAAGTTTCCAATTTACATCACGTTCAAAGATTTGGGTCTGTTTGACGGCTAAAAGTTAATCAAAAGAGTATTATTATATTTTACGTGTATACGTATTATTATGATGGACAGCTCAACTCGATGTAGTGCAATTTTGTTGTGTGTCCGTGCTATCCATATTTAAATTCTTATGAGGTAGGTTTGAGGAAAGTATCATTTAGTTAAAATACACCATCATTTATTTAGAGAGGGAAACAAGGCCATTTGTGTAAAACACTTCAATAAACTCCTACGGGATTGAAACCTTATCTTCTCTTCACCTTCAATCGGACTATACGAGGCTAATGCCTCTACCCACATACCTACTGGTGGGGGTATGAAGGAAATCCCGGAAATAAACCATCAAGTTTGTTGATATTTGAACTTAATTTAATTTATGCACTTAATGACAAACAAAAGATGTTTAGTACAAAACAAACTATCTAATGATGAAAACAATTTTATTTTCAATAAAGTTACATTGCACATTAGCGTAAGTGCGTATAACCCGAACGGGTAGTAAGACGCGGTGCTAATAATAATAATAATAATAATAATACAGTACTACAACCTGCAACATGTTGTCTTCAAATGATGTCATGACTACTTATTTAATAATGGATATGCATCTGCTGTCTAGTAGTAATACGTATATTAAGGTGCAGTGGTTTTCATGATATTACAGCAACATAACATTTTGGCCGTATCCTTTCGGCATTCCGGGAGTGGCTAGATGTACGTTGATTAGGGATAACATTCTTATTTTTATTAACACTCCACAATGTAGTGTTTTGTATAATAATAATAATAAGTGAAAGTTTTTTTTATAGAGTTCTAAAGAAAATTCCAGTGAAATTTGAAAGTCTCCAATTTACATCACGTTCAAAGATTTTGGTCTGTTTGACGGCTAAAAGTTAATCAAAAGAGTATTATTATATTTTAAGTGTATAGCTACGTATTATTATAATGGACAGCTCAACTCGATGTAGTGCAATTTTGTTGTGTGTCCGTGCTATTCATATTTATATTCTTATGAGGTAGGTTTGAGGAAAGTATCATTTAGTTAAAATACACCATTTATGTAGAGAGGGAAACAAGGCCATCTGTGTAAAACACTTCAATAAACTCCTCCGGGATTGAAACCTTATCTTCTCTTCACCTTCAATCGGACTATACGAGGCTAATGCCTCTACCCACATACCCACTGGTGGGGGTATGAAGGAAATCCCGGAAATAAACCATCAAGCTAGTTGATATTTGAACTTAATTTAATGTATGCACTTAATGACAAACAAAAGATGTTTAGTACAAAACAAACTATCTAATGATGAAAACAATTTTATTTTCAATAAAGTTATCAAGCAATATAATTTTAACAACATCTCATTTAACTTATCTTAATGCACTTAATTTGGCAATAGCTCAGTAGTACACTAACTTACCTGAGTTTTGTAACTCAAAAGTTACAATTCCTATAGTAAATACTAAAGTGCTAGGATAGTTTCCTTCAACTACGTGATGCCTTTAATAAAAAGAATATATTTCGAGCTTCCCTATTAATCTCATAATGTAGGGCTGTTCATAAAGAAAACCAGTCACTTTAGAATTCCAAACATTGCGTTTACCACTGAAATAGCTTGGAGAGCAAGGGCATTTAATCACGCTAAGAAATTACAACAACTTTGGTCCCTTAAGGGAACATCTTGAGGCGTCCTAGACTCCACATAAATCCTCCTGTTACCTCCCTCTGATGCCCCTTTTTCATCTCGTTCGCTTTACTTTGCGCAGGCGTGGCTGCCATTTTGAGAACGACACCACCCCACTCTGGTGAACGAAGTCCGTAACTGGATACAAAAGTACAGACAGCTTGGCAACTTTATAGTTCATACTGACCTGTTTTCTCTATAATGGTCCCTTTTCTTTATTTAGCTCTCTACATCTTTTTATGTATTCAAAAATAAGTTTTAACTAGTTTGAATTGGAAAAAAATCATATTTGTTTGGAGATTTTTTTATATAGTCTCATCAAATTAATATTTCACTTCAGTTCAATATTTACTTCCAACAAGTGTAAAGATGTTTATCAAACACAGAAACACTTTAAAAAATCTCCACACTCACAAATGAGGCGAGCAATCGGAAATTTTCCCAATCTTCAAACATCGCAACTTTGAATTGTGTTTATTATTTGTATTTCAGTGGAAATAATCATTAAAAGGTTAAGTTCTGAATTATTTCCAACATTTAATTTTTTTCATTGGTGGACCGTTTTGTATGTCGGTCCTCTACTACCTTTTTTTTGTCATCTAGTTTCACTATTCCTCATGTCTATTCGCATATGTACTAATTACGTTAATGTGTTAGGAATGAGGAAGGTTAATTTGGAAGAAGTGTACCCGCATTTGCGTTAAGAGAGGTAAACTATTTAGGGAAAAAACTTTAGTAGTATACCTGACCGAGATTAAAACCACGATCCAGTCTGTTGCGAGTCTGACGCCCTGACCATGCAGCCACAGAAGCAAGTTTAATAGCCCACAAAATAAATTGAAAAATATATATACATGATAGTTTGGGGGAGAGATTTTCTAAATATCAAATATAATGTATCTGTTATCTTTGGTAATGTATTCTTAAATTACTAAACAACACATCTTCTCTTTTATTAGTTGTTGAAAGGGGGCAATAAATTATACACTTTCTACCCCCTAACATTCCTGGGTGCACCACTAATAGCTCGGACGGGTGGTAAGATGCGATGGAAAAAATATATATAGCACTTTC
>CABFOW010000058.1:248584-280916 GCA_902141385.1 Timema californicum
AAACACCACGTCGCTGGCACTGTGAAGCGCACAGTTCTATACAAAGATTTTTGTATCGTTTTCAAAAATTGGGGGATGGCTACTGAAGTATTGACACTAAGCTTAAGGAATATATATTGTACTACAAAAATAAATGAAGAATTAAAGAAAAAAGGACTCATTATATTAAATGTTATCGATAATATCAAGTGAAAATACGGGGTGCTGCAGTTCCGCAGTGCCTATACACGAGCCACCACTGGTCTGGCTGGACTTTTGTTAATTTTCGAGTTTGAATCGGAAACAAAACGACATGAAACGTGTAAGTCGCGCACCACACTGGCATTTTCTTAATTTATTTTAACTTTGAACTGACCGCTTCGGTGGCCACATGGTCTAAGGTGCTACTCTTGAAATATACTAGACTGCCGATGACGGGGAGATATTGGTTTGATCCCGGTCGGGTGCACCGATGGTTTTTTCTATATGGTTTCCCCAATCTCTCCACGCAAATGCGAATACACTTCCTCGAAATTTCACCGTCCTTCATCCTTAAACCATTAACTTAATCAGTACATAAGCATATAATCTGAATGCGTGGTAAGACGTGGTGTTAAAAAAACACTTTGAACCAAGCTTATTTCTTCTTGAGAAGCCGCCACGAGGTCAGAACAATGAATCACCACCACAAGGTCATGGGGTCAGTCTTGGCCCATTAGCCCCAGACTTTTACCCCCTGGTAATTGACTCCCCTTCCCCCCACTTGTATAACCCCTCACCATTATCTCTTTCTCGCGCCTTGGCGAATAAAGTTTGCCGACTGTGATCCTCACGCCTCTCTCTCTGTCTTTGAACTGATAAGAAACTTTAGCCCCGATTTTTGTTCTTGGCGTAATTAACATAAGACTTCTAATCGCACAGCAGATGACTTACAAACTAAGTTTAACTAGGACAGTACATCTAACACTAGAGAGAGCTTGTATTTACTAATTAGCCATTCGTGTTGATGATCGCATGATATTATTTTAGCTATTTGTCCAGATTGTACGCATAGTTAGTGATTAGGAGGTTTTAATATAGAGGATGTGTACCCGAATTTGCGTGAGGGTAGAGTGGAAAACCACCCTCAATACGCCCGATCTGGTTTTGAAGCAAATATTGGTACATTTAATTAAAATCATACCTTCCTCTCCCCTACCTCAGTATTGTGAATATTCGGATGGTCTGATCAAGACTAGGTGCATACAAAAGGAGGCATTAGCTAACCCCTTTTTTTAAAACCAATGAACCAATTACACTAACTTGATTTTTTTAAATGTATTTAACGTGCACTTTCTGAATCGATTAACGTAAACATAGTACAGATACAACACCTAGCCTCCGGCCATTAATTCATCACTGTGAAAGGGAATCGAACTTGCGACCCTCTGCTTAATAAACAGACACGTTACCAACTAAGATAAGGTGTCGGACTCACGTGGTAAAAGAATGGGAAAGCAATAAAATAAAAAAACATGTTTTATTGTTTATGGGTTCTTCCTTCAATTAAATCATTAAATATTTGTGTAGTAGACTGAACATTTTGTAACTATTTAATACTAGCAATCCCACACGTCGCTGCCCGTGACTCACTGTAGTATTGTGTTAGAAATAGCCTAATTAAAAAGCTAGTTAGAAATCCTGCTTTGAGGTGCATTCGGACCCCCTCACGTACGCCTATATTAAAAATTTCAGATCTCTACGTGCCGTAGATTTGGCTGGGCATCATACACAAACAAACAAACACTTCCTTTTCTACACTAATATTATAAAGAAGAAAGATTTGATTTTTTTGTTTGTAATGAGGAATAAATTAAATTTTCAAAATAAAATATAGCCTATGCTACTCGCTGATAATGTACATTAATATCGGTGAAAGAATTTTTAAAATAGGTCCAGTAGTTTTTGAGTTTATCCATTACAAACAAAAAAAAACACAAAAAATAAAATCTTTCCTCTTTATAATATTAAGTATAAATAGATAATTAAATCATTTAAAAAATGGGATTTTTTTAAAAAAAAAGTAGAAAAAGGGGACAAATAAGGCACATTACGGATACGGGAATCGAGTTTCATGTTCTGGCTTATGTTGTGGACGTCAATGGTTTCATCATTAAATACCGGAAACAAGTGCACCATTCGCACACGCCTTATTTGATAAATTGATCAGTTTAAAAAGTAAATGGTACGGTTTGGGAATATACTTTCTCACTCTTTTATTTAAATTATACTTATAGCTACTAAGACGTGTAACTTTAATAATAAGAATAACTTATACGGTACATTGTCAAAGAAACCTAAGTGGAAAAAAAAGAGCATTGATTTCACCAAAGAGCATAGATGCTGCTATATTAAACAATGTTACAGAAACACATAATTTGTTCTGAACATTTTAATTTCCCCATTTTTTAAAGATTTATTTAAAAAATAAATGTATAACTAGGAAAATATTGATTTTATAAAATATTCTTTCAAATAGAGGTTGTGTTTTTTTAAGAGTTCTACACTTATGAATAAGATATTTCATATCTCTAAAGAGTTGGGGAGATATGACCAAACCCGCTTCGTTGGCCTTGTAGTTTAAGCCCTAAGGCATCTCTCGCAATAGACTGGCCTGCTGATGACGTGGAGATCGGGGTTCGAATCCCGGTGGGGCATACTCAAGGTGTATGTTACACATCACAAACACATTAGCGTGTTTAGTACATAAGTGTAAGTTAAAACCCGAACGGGTATTAATACGCGATGATAAAATTAAAAAATAAATCAAAGACAATCACAAAATTGGAAATTTACACTTATGTCAAATAGTCTAGTTTCGAAGTAATTTTCATAGATGCGTCATTTTGTTTTTAATGTTAAACAGTGCTTAGATATGAACTTTAATCAAAACCATTAGTGCCGATTTTGAGAAAATTGATTCTTTTCTCTTTTACCCCTTAGTAAACAACCCTTGGTTTCAGGGTTGGATGGTATTTAAAACAAATCTTATGAAAACCCTAAATACCAAGTTTTATCCCGATCATTAAAATGGTTTTGGCTCTAGTCCCAGTACTTAAACAGACAACACACATGGAATTTAAAAAAAAACAACCCCTAACTGTCTTAGCGGGTCATGAAACGTCAATATAATTCAAAATATAGAACTAGATTTTTACTTTATCTCTCCGAGGGTCGTGAGAAAGTAAAAATTATAATTGTAATTTTTTTAGAACAGATAAAAAAATAGCGTAGTTGAAAAATAACCTCTCGCGGCCCACCTTGCTTTGAGTACAGTTTCGTATAACCTGAACAGACCGTAAGAATGCAAAAAATAAAAGTAGAATTGAGACCAGCTAACCCATTTACTCATATTTAATTAAATACAACATTGAAAAATTGATCATTTTATAAATAAAACACTATATCACTGATCCAAATTACGTTTTTGGCAAGTGAAAACTGGTTCAAGTGTAATTTTTTTTATTGAATACACCGGTTAATCGGTCGTGAGATGGTGCCTAGAACCCATCTCACGGCTGATTAACCGTGATTTTATATACAATATTACGATCGAGTCTGAAAAACTATTGAAGTGCGGTTTCTTACATTCTGCAAGTGTCAGCAGCGAAATTGAGATCAGTTTAGTATATCTTTAATTTTATAATAACTAGTTTTTAATTTCGTTGTGTATTTTAAAACTATGGTATAATAGTTTCACCGGTCTAAGTATTCTGGAGTAGAATACAAAGAACCCTTCCAAGATGTGATGCCTGGTTGAGCTGTATTACTTATACCCTTATTTTGGTAGTTTCCAAAAGTTATTAAAACATGTATAATGTATCCAAAAATCAAGTCATGTTTTCCGTAGTTGTCTCTTTTAATAGCTATTATCAATACAGTAGAGCGTCGAAATCCGGATCGGTGGTGAGAGCAGGTAGGGGAGGCTCTCCTTGATCACGTGCTCGGCTCAGTTCTGTGCTATCATTTACAAATTATACAGCAGTGGTGAAACCTTCGTCGTATAGCTGCCTTGTGACGTTTTAGTGTGCGAGTTAAAACGGAACATATTTTTACTTTGTTAATCATGTCATCATTATCAAATGAAAGAAAACATAAATTTTTATCTATAGAGGATAAGTTAGAAATTCTATGAAGACTGTCTAAAGGGGAAAGTGGTGCAGCTCTCGCTAACTCCACTGTATCTATAAAATAACACAAATAATACGGTAAAATGCGAGAGTCAAATGTTAGCCGCAAAGAAATATGTTTGAATGTTATAATCTGTTCTTCCAACCAAAATCAGGCTGGTGTTAGAGAGGCTCTTAAGTTAGTTTGTAAGTCATGGGTTGCTATAAAATGTTTGTTTGGAAAGTGTACATTCAATACTATGATCAGAATCAAGCTCTACGAAACGCAGTTCCTAAGAACACCTGTATGGCGTGAATTTGCTCTTATTCCACACCCCGCTTGCTGCATAATTAATTTATTTTTGCCATCTGTTTCTGTGCGCCTCGTATTGAGTAATATTACTAATGGAGATAATATATGCAAACAAGATCTACCCTGGGCGATATTTCCCATCTTTAACTTCCCATCTCGTTTCTAGCCCTTCCAGAAATATGAGTGAAGTTCACAGAGATAAGAGCGGAAGTTTTCTTCATACCGTTTTCAATCCAATTAGTCTCCTAAGAGGGAGAAAATAAATTGCACTCTTTCTTACTCTCTGAAGAGGACGGTGAAGATAAGAACGAGTTAATTAAATGGACCTTTGCGACTCGACGGAGACAAGGGTCTCGCACAATTATTATAAAACTTCACTTCCAAGGAGTAGTTGGGCGGCCAGCCACACGCTATTTAATTTAAAACTACAAAGTACGTTATCTCGAGTTCTACGAACTGACTCAGTGAGTCTATATTTATAGACCAATGCCTACTTTCGCCTGATATTTAATATTCATATTTGTGATAATTAATTTGTAAGAATTTATTTAATTTACTAACCATCTATTATTATTGATCATACTGTCAGTAAATTAGATTTTAAAAATAAATAAACAAATAAGTACATAATTAATCACTTTAAATTAAAAGCCATATACAGGGATCAGTGGCCAGACTGACTATGGCGGAAAGTTCACAATGTACCAAACTGTCTGAGTAACGCTAAAGATTTAACAATATTTTTTTTACTAAATTGGAATGTAAGTTGCCATAGGATACAGCCATCATTTACATATTCCACAAGAAAATTAGTGATCTTAGTTATAATAATTGAACCTAAAATAAAATTTAAAAATATTGGAGGCGCCGGGTATCGATCCCGGTACCTCTCGCATGCTAAGCGAGCGCTCTACCATCTGAGCTACGCCCCCTGTTAAAAGACACTGGTGTTTTCCCTCTACTATACAGTTTACGGTTACTGAAGCCATTGTGGAGAGATGACCTACATATTGCCGTCATTAACCGTCGCTGGAGCGAGTCCGATGAACCACTTTCAGTACGTGAGACGACCTTATCTTCCTCAGCAGTTATATACACTAAGGTTATTTGATACCAACCTCTTTTTTTTAACGAGACATTAATGTTATTTTACACCGTGTATTGCTACCCGTTCAAGATATCTTCATATAGTTACAGCAAATGAGAAATCTCTTTTTTTAAATCTGGTTTTTGATTCATTAAAGCGGTTAAATAAAAACCATATTGGGTAAGCTTGCTACTTTTCGGGGTAAACGAAGTTTATGTAGATCGGCCTTATAAAAATATGCTATGATATACTTAGAAGTAATTTATAGTTTGACATTTTAACATCACAGAGAGTTTGGCGCATTACTGGGTTATGTGACTTTGATCAAGGCGGGGCCTAAAAGAAAGTCTTGTCGGTTTAATTAGGTGTGACTAAACATACAAATAGTTTCATCGAAATTAAATATCATTCAGTAATAAAATAGATGAAGCTTTGTACATATATTTGTAATGTTTGGGTAAAGAGTCCATTATCGTACGGGACATTACTCCTGCGCGTAATGCAAGCATATGTTTCTAGGTAGGAATTAGGAAAATAAGATTAAGAAAATGTACCCTCATATATGTGGAGGGAGAGTGGTAAACCATTTAGGAGAAACTCTTTGGGGAAAACTACTCTTCAGTAGACCTAGCCGGGACTAGAACACTGACTTCCCTGTGGTCGGCGAACGATGCAAGGAGAAATTGAAGCCTTTGTCCTCATGGTACGGGTAAAGAGGTATTCGATGGAAGAAAAACTACAACTCTTATTGGATCCGAATGAGATTCGAACCCTATCCTCACCGTCACTGATAGACGGGTAAATTAAGATGTTTAGACTTGCACTGTTACACAAGCCTATTGCTTGACGTGGAGGTTGGGGTTTGAATCTCTGCTGGATGTATAGGAATGGTTTTCATTATCCTTTGTCGAATCTTTTGCGGTTGCACGTATTCTAAAACAACCCTCGCCATTCCCATATCTCGAATTTATCCTTTAAATAAACCATTTGTTAAAACGTACTGATTGAATTCAATGATTCTCTCCGGTGGCCGCATAGTCTAAGGCAGTAGCCGGGAAAATACGGGGCCCGCAACTGATTAGATCTGGCCGGTAAAATATTTAACAAACAAACAAATTATGTTCATAAAATTAAGTTATAAACTAATTTCAAAATGGGAAATATAAAAGTTGAAATCTTTTGCTCGATTTTTTCTTTTCATACCTGCTCACCAATTATTTTGTTCGGACCCCTACGCCCCGCGATATAAAAAAAGGTTGCCGGGCCCTGGTCTAAAGACGTCACTCTCGCAGTAGACTGGACTACCTATGACGGTCCTGGTCGGATGTATTGAGTTTTTTACTATATGTTTTCCCATTCTCTCTCTACGCATATGCGGGTACACTCAAGAGATAAGGACGGTATGAGTGAAAGGAAACATACCTGTATCTGTGTGGATGGAGAGTGGGAAATCGTCGAGAGGTAAAAAAACCTTTTAAACTCAGCAAGGATTAGAACCCCGATCTACTCGTCACTAGCAAATCAGACTTGAATGAGCTCGACACTTAGACCGCGTGCCCACCGGTGTGGGACTAGACAGTGATGAACAGGGTGAGAACTGCACGGGTGTGTTGTATTTTCAAGAGATAAATAAGTTTGTAAATCATTATCTGGTTCAGAAAGTGGACAATAATTATCCCCAATAATAATAATAATAATAATTTCCTTTATTATAGTGCTGACCAACAATCGTGAGACCTATGACCTCTGAAACATACACAGGCACTTTACAAATTCGTTAATTACATGGGGAAATAAGATAAACAATCATAGCTAATTAATTATATATATTGATGAATACTGTAGTTACAAAAAATAGAAAATAATAATAACAATAATAAAAAACTAAAGAGTAAGAATATATATTAATAATATAATATATAAATTATTATAATATATTTCTTTTTTCAAATGGCTATCTATCTAATGAGAATGGAAAGCCATAATGTCAAGTTAAGGTGTTTCATTGTACGACTTTCTTTAATGTTAAATGTTGAACCAACACACATAATCCTCTGGTAGCTCAGTTGGTAGAGCGGTGGACTGTAGAAGGCCATATAACTGATATCCATAGGTCGCTGGTTCAAATCCGGCCCGGAGGATATATTTTATGTTTATTAAACAAATATGAGATGGAATATAAAAAATATTTTCTAACAGCTATCTCCATTTTAAATGTACATACTCTGGTAAGTCAAATAAACTATAAATAGGCCTATTATCTTAAATAAAAAGTAACACAAAAAAATAAAATAAACGTTACGACGCTATTTAAATATACTTTCTCATACGCGCTTTCTTATCACCGCATCTTATCTGTTCAGTTCATGGACTTGCCCGGCTTTCAGACTTTTGGGGGGACGGGGGCACAAAATATTATAAGTGATATGACACTCACTAATAATAATTGTTTATATTCCTAGTATAAGCAAAGCCTACACTAGCAATACTCTTAAACTCAGTTTCATATTCAATATAAATGTTCCGGATGAACATAAATATCAATTTAAAAAAATTTCTTCACCTCAGATTAAAATAACAATTTTTTTCCTTAGTTGTTCAACAATTTAAATAACTATAGCCCTACCTGTAAGAGAATGAGTAATTTTGTATTAAATAGATAATGGGAACTATATTTAATGTATCACACTGACAACACAACTTATAACTAAAATACTTATATGCCATACAAAATACATTTTTATGAAAATGAAGAAGAACTTATTTTTAAATTGGCTTATGTTTCACCAAACGCTCTCTTTCTTCGTTCATTAACTACAATAAACTTGTTCATAAGATAATGATTGCTTATCTTGTTCAATATATCTTTATGCGTGTGACACACAACCACATGAGTAATGGGCCTCTGTGTCATATTGTTCCTCAAGTACGTTTTAAGGCGATATAACGAACTAAATGATCTTTCCACCTCACACGACGAGATTGGAAAAACCAGCAGTATACGCCACAGAGCCTCAACATTACTGAGCACTACTCTCATTTCAGGAGATAGTCCTCGAAATGTGGTTGGGGCATATTCAACACAAGTAGGTGTACTTAAACCAAAAAACTTTTTTGTTCAATTTCAAAATCTTTCTCGTTAATTTCAGGATACATTTTCAGCACTGGGTTTATTTCTCCTTTTAAAAGACTCATTTCCAACTTGATCATGTGATCAAGTCCTTCTTGATCATGTGATCATGTCCTTCTTGATCAAATCTTGACCTTAGACTTCCAACATCTGTGTCTATAATAGCAAAATACTCATGGCGAACGTAGTCTTCGACTGAAGTAGAAGTGAACGTTGTAGCAGGACCTGTGTAACTCATTGGTGATTTCTTCTGTCTTGACAAAGAAAGAGGTTGCGAAATTGTGTTAGCTTCTTCCTGAATTAATAAAAATTTATCATTTTCTCTGAGTCTGTGTAAACTTGAAGACACTATTTCTATGGCCTGTATATGTTTGGAAGTACTCATTTTTCTTCCTTGAAAAAATTTATTTAAAATTATATATTATTTGCCTTGCCATAGGGAAGTCTAAAATAGTTTTCCTGACTCAAATACTCTTTAACAGACAGTGCTTCAAGTTTTTCTAAAATCATGGAATGCTTTTCCAGAATCTCTTCAACCTGAGCACCTCTATATATCCACCTGGTCGTACAAAGGGGTTTGATGCTGGCTTTAGATAACAAAGGTCCATTCAAAGCAGCTTCTTGGATATTAATAAATTTAGTTTTAGCTGTCAATGATTGTGAAAACAAAACTCCAGTATCATGTGCTCATTGCATTGAATTTCTCGCAGTAATTGGATGTAGCGCATGCATCCTTTGGGACCAAGTTAGTGCACTGCGCCCCACAGTGAGCAAACATGGCTAAGGGTTGTCTATCCTTTACTATAGACTGTACTCCTTTGTTGATCCCACTCATATTTGTAACACCATCATAGGTTTGCCCGCGCAAGTTTGAAAGAAGTAGTTGAACTCTGGTCATTATATCAAAAAGAATGGCTGTAATCGACCCCCCAGTGGTTTTTCGTAGCACTGTATAGTCCCAACAAACTTTCATGAGGCTCTAGGTGTTCATCAACCCTACACACACAAATGCTAAGCTGCTCAGTCCCAGTAATATAACATGTACCATCACAAATCAAAGAAAACAAATTAAATTTAGAAGATTAAATTTCAGCACAAAGATTTCTCACAATTTCATTGCCCATTATTTCCAAAATATTATTTTGAATTTTTCCATCTGTGTATACCTTTCGTTCCTTATTCGACCAATTTGCAAGCTAGGAATAATACTCTGAACATAGTTTAAGAAGATGAAATAAGTTTCCACTTTCTTGTTGATTTCCTCTTAAAGCTAAGTCTTGCATGGCTAAATATTTGATTGAGGTGAAAATTTTGAAGACATTCTGTAGAAAGCTTACGTTCAGAAACTAAAGGAGAATTTAACTGGGCATTAGTCGGGTTTTTCAGCGGTATATAACTTAAAACTGTTTGTAAATTTCTATCTGACTTTTCATGTGAACGAAACTTGTCCGATGCTTTTTTCCCGTTTTTAAATCCATTTTCATAGCAAGATGGTTATCAGGACCTAATTTATGATATATATTACAATAAAAACAAATAACTCCATCTGCATTGTTTGTAGAGGCATCCACATGCAGCCAAATGAACGCCTTGTACCATGTTGGGTGAAACTGAAGTATTTTTACTTTTAAATTCTGAGTAGGAAATTTTGTTGGTAGTGTAACTGGCTGGTTTGGTGCTTGATATTTATTGCTTTCACAATTATAAACTTATTATTGATTCAACGAACTTCCGGTTTTATTAACATTTAAGTTAACTTGAATGGACTTTTCATCAGACTCGCCAAAGCAGTGTTTTTTTTTAGGATATTATAATTCAATTGCGGAATCACATTTTGTTTTGATTAAGAAACGATCCATAATCAAAATAGTTTTCCAATCACGTTGATTTATATCAAGTTCACTTTTACAAACACCCGCCTCGGTGGCGTAGTTGGCTAACGCGCTTGTCGTGTTGAGATCGACCGCTGAGGACGAGGAGATCGAGGTTCTAGTCTCGGTCGGGTGAACTGGGGGGGTTTCTTCCTAAATGGTTTTCCACTCTCCCTCCACGCAAATGTGGGTTCACTTCCTCTAATTAAACCTCTCCCAATTCCTAATCCATTAGAGTAATTAGTACTTAAAGCGTATAACCCGAACGGTTAGTAAGACGTGGTGCTAAATAATAAATACTAATAGTAACAGTAATAAAAAAACTAAAAAGTAAGAATATATATTAATAATATAATATATAAACTATTATAATAGTATATTACTTTTTTTAAATGGCTATCTATCTAATGAGAATGGAAAGCCATGTCAAGTTGAGGTGTTTCATTGTACAACTTTATATAATGTTAAATGTTGAACCAACACACATAATCCTCTGGTAGATCAGTTGGTAGAGCGGTGGACTGTAGAAGGCCAATATTACTGACATCCATAGGTCGCTGGTTCAAATCCGGCCCGGAGGATATATTTTATGTTTATTAAACAAATATGAGATGGAATATAAAAAATATTTTCTAACAGCTATCTCCATTTTAAATGTACATACTCTGGTAAGTCAAATAAATTATAAATATTATCTTTAATGAAAAGTAACACAATAAACTAAACGTTACGACGCTATTTAAATATACTTTCTCATACGCGCTTTCTTATCATCGTATCTTATCTGTTCAGTTCATGGACGTGCCTGGCTTTCAGACTTTTGGGGGGACGGGGAAACAAAATATTATAAGTGAATTGACACTCACTAATAATAATTGTTAATATTCCTAGTATAAACAAAGCCTACACTTGCAATACTCTTAAACTCAGTTTCATATTCAATATAAATGTTCCGGATGAACATAAATATCAATTTTAAAAAATTTCTTCGCCTCAGATTAAAATAACAATTTTTTTTCTTAGTTGTTCAACATTTTAAATAACTATAGCCCTACCTGTTTTACCTGATTTACAAACACATTAGCAAATACGACATATGTATTACATAAACTAATTTATTCACAAAACATTAAAGAACAAAACACACACCACTATTTTATTCTTAGCATTTACAAGATTTCTGCAATTATCTGAAAAATTTAAGAGCTTGCAAATAAAATAATATACTAATACAATACTATTCAAATGAATCATTATATACTCTATTGAATTTAAGGATAATTTTCCTTCAATATTGGGCGGGGAGGGGTCTCCTCCTCCCCCCATCCCCTATACCAGGCACGTCCATGGTTCAGTTTATAGGTGTGCATAATAATTATTGTATTGGGTTAGGGATGAGGAGGGAAGCATTTAGGAGGTAATCTACCCGCACTTGAGTGGAGGTAGAGTGAGATACTATTTAGAGAAAACCACCCTCAGTAGACCCGACCGGGATTTAAACCCCGATCTCCCCGTTATCAGTAGGCCAGTCTTACACGACAGTGATGCCTTAGACCAGAGGTCCCCAAACTTTTTGTACCTTAGAGAACATTCAAAACAAACGGCGGGCACCAATTACTTTTTCAAGGCAAATTTACTAACTCCCGCCAGGCTCAGAGGTCAGCCTCAACGCTATACACACAAGGCCGTAGCCAAGCGGAGGGCGGGGGGTTCAAACCCCTCCAAGTTGACAAAAAATAAATTTATAAAATACTGCTTTATTTCCGGTTATAACAAGACCAAAATAAATAAACAAGGAACTATTTAACTACTCACAACATTTAGGTGCTTTGGGTACATTTAAAAAAATATATATATATATTCTGTGTTTATTCAGGCAACAAAGCTGGGTAGACCCATGTCAAGATTTACAAAGTAAATAAGAAGTATTAGCATAATATTAGTGAGTGTGAATAGAATGATGGAAGGGGTATGTCTTTGAGATTTGTAAATGAGCTGGCAAAGAAAGAGGAATGAGAGGGGGGATTGGAAAGAGGGGGGACTTTCAATCACCAACTTCTTGAGAACCGCATAACTGGAGATAAGCACAAACTTGATTTTTGTCGGAAAAGGGATAGATTAAAAAATAACTAGTCAAGTACATTTCAGCTGTGGCGAGCAGAGGCAAAAGGCCGGGTGGGCGCCATGGCGCCCGCGGGCATAGGGTTGTGGATACCCCTCCCTTAGACAATTCGGCCACTGAAGCGGGCATTCTCATGTTATAGTAATTAGGAACACAATTCTTAACTACCCTTAAACAATTTCCCCCCATAAAGATAATAAATAATTTGATCCTCAAATGAAACACTCTTCGAGTATAAATTTTGAACAAAATTGTAAAAGCATTTTTTTTTTAAATTCAGATCTTTAAAAAAATCAGTAATTTTCCCTCAAATCAATTTGTTTCTGATAAACAAGTGGTGTAGAATGTTAATCTGTTAAACACTTCCCGGATATCAATTTCTTTTAAGCTAAATTGTTTTAGCCATGTTTGAAAGATTTAGAATTTTCAATAATCAATAAACTACCCTTAATTTTTGGTCAAAAATCACGAATCAAATTTTATTGATGAGGCATGACAGTATAACATATTTAAATCATGTTCGAACGAAATCCATTAAACTGTTTTGACTGAGCCCTAGGTCTGTACAGATATAATAATTGTGAAACTCACTTGAATTTATAATGAATGTTTCACAATCTCTATACAGACATTATTGACTCGACAACTACTAATAATCTGCTGATAACAATGTCATCAGCAGAATATGGCATACTCTCCTTAAACTGAAATCATGATTAAAACATGGATTTACCCGCTTCGTTGGTCGCGTGGTCTAACGCGCTACTCTTCTACTAGACTATAGACTGCCGGTAATGGGGAGATCGAGGTTTGAATCTCGATCGGGTGCACTGAGGTTTTTTCCAAACTGGTTTTCTAATATCTTTCTACGCAAATGCGGGAACACTTCCTATGAATATAACCTTCCTAATTCCTAAAACCATCAGCGTGCTTAGTAGATAAGCGTATAACCCAAACGGGTAGTAAGGCGCGGTGATAAAAAAAAAGTTGGTGATTTTCCACTGCTTCTCACCACTAGTTCGGGTAACACGCATTTAAACATCAATGTGGTAAGGATTGTGAAGGTAGAATTTCAGAGTGGGAAACCGTTGAGGTAAAAACCACCCTCGGTACAACCAACTGGGATTCGAACCCAGGACTCGCGCCTTCGTTAACAAACCAACATGGATGAGGTTGACGTTTAACCTGCGGCAGTTAAAACGTATTCTATGGGAATTCTTTTTTGTTTTTATCCGTTTCATAGAAATATTTGGTCACTTTTGACTTTATTTTTGCGCATCACTTCTTACTATCCGTCCAGGATATCACCATATTTACACTAATAGGATAGGAAGGAGTAAGGTAGAATTGAAAAGAAATGAACCCACATTTGCCTTTAGGGAAAGTGTAAGACCATTTAGGATAAATCACATCCTGCACACCCAGCTGGCGCTCGGACTCCCTGCCTCACCGTCGCTGGTAGTCCAGACTTTAGCGAGAGTGACGTCTTCGACTGTAGAATCACCATATATTTTTTATCCCAGGCTTTTGTGAGAGTGATATCTTTGACCGTAGAACCATCGAAGCTTTTTCATCCCAAGGTTCGTTATTCTGTTAGGTCATTGTTTGACGATTGTGCTTGAAGGAAAGCTGAGCATTATAATAGTGATGTAATATAGGAATTAATAATTAAAGTTGGTTTGTATAGTTTAATGCACTACATCCCTTTCAAGAAAGGCCCATTATTAAAGGGAAAGGCATTAGTAGCGATTAATCATGTAACAAGGGTGGAGGAAATAAGAGATTTAAGATTTTTTTATTTAGCACCACGTCTTAATACCCGTTTGGGCTATATGCTTAAGTACTAATTACGGTAATGGGTTAATAATGGAGAAGGCTACATTTAGAGGAAGTGAACTCGCATCTGCGTGGAAGAAGAGTGGAAAACCATTTAGGGGAAACCGTCCCCAGTTCACCCGACCTAGATTCTAACTCAATCTCCCCCGTCTTCTGCAGTTTAGAAAAGATTAAAGGTTTCGTCATAAGGCATACATTAAGCCTACAACCATATGAAGTGGTATTACATGTAAGTAACAAACATAGAATACTATCGTACGTTTGGAAACGATGGCTAGTGCTATACAATTCTTAGGTGGTTTTACAAAGCCAATAGCTCATATTCTGTCAAAATTAGATATAAATAGAATTTCAATATTATTATTATATAAGTATTACTAAATTACTTTTCAGAAGTTCTAATATTAACTCAATATCATTCATTTAATAACTTATTTATATGACAATACGATATAGTATATTTTCATTGATACAACGGGTGTTCTACCCTAATTTAACGTGGACCTCTATGATTAAACTCGTTTAGTTTGCAAATTCTTGACATCAAGTTCTTAGGCCAACAATTCACCAAAGATTAATATATAGCATGTCGGGAATTGAGCCCGGGACACTTAACACATAAGGTAGACGTATTAACGACCGAGCTGAATTATTGTCGGACAAAGTGGACAACAATTATATATTTAAGATTTAGCTATTCACTAATTTACAAGAAAGGTAGAATATATTATGAATAGAGTGCAAAACCAAAAATAATTTAAAGCAGTTAACATAATAATAATAATAATTATTATTATTATTATTATTATTGTGAAGTTAGTAATAGTAAATCTAGTAATAGTAAATCAGGAAAAATAAATGTAGGAAAGGAATGAAGGATGGGTCTTTCTGACAATCTTCAATTTATCGAAGACTTGGAGCTCGTGAAGAGCTCTTAACTAACTAAACACGTCAAACTGTGAAAAATATTGGTGTTAAAGAAATGAGTCTTATATCAAAATAAAATTCAGTTCATTATGATCATTTCGTACCCTTATACCATCCATCTATCTCCACTAGGAAAAAACTTTTACTGAGTTTGATTTTCGGTATGGTCTAAAAGTGTATCATTGCTGAAATAGGAACTTTCCTCTTACACAGGTTTGAGTTTTTTCTGTTTTAGAATTAAGTTAGTCTCCAAGAAGGGATGTGGTATCGATACTGTACTCATTAAAAGTATAGGAAGAAAAATATCGATACCATAGGCTACTAGTATCGAAATAAAAGTATCGATAACAGTAAATATCAGTATAGAAATTTTAATCCGAGAAAATGTTTTTTTATTTAGTAATAATAAGTTCAACTTTTGAATGATAGTTGTAGTTTCATAATTATTTAAACAATGAAAATTATAATGATTTAACCATATTATAGTATATTTAGGTATATCGCGTCTATGCTATGTATTGGAACTTGGAAGGTATGATAGATATTATTGTATGATGGAGATGCAATTTTTTTTAAACTAAACTCGTCGTTTATACTCTATCAAGATAGATTATTAATCTATTTACAAACAATAGAAAACTGAACGCCCTGCCCTGCTTCATCTGCTTTAAACAACGCATATAAACTTTTCTGATTCGTCTGCTTGGGGCACCCTTGAGTCGATTGAGTTCATCAATATTGGTAAAGTATCGATACTTTTTTCTCAGCCCGGGCCCTGTACTGGTATAATTAGTCGGTACATCAAGTACACATTAAACACCCCAAATTTAAAGAAACAACCAAACACTGTTGGTTGAAAGATACATAAACATCTTTACTAGCTAAATGAAAATGTAATTATTATTTTAATAATAACTCTCAGGCTGTTAGAAAAAAAGCGCCAAGTTAACATTAAAAGGTTATAAGAAAATGGAGGTGGTACAACCGAGCTGAAAAACTGCTGATAAATTATATTGAGCCATTCCCCCCACTCCACGCCCTCCTAACTATCCCCTTTATTCTCGTCATTAGCATCCGACACTTTAGCCCAGTCTGTAGCGTGTCTATATATTGAGCTAGGGGTTCCGGGTTACATTCCAGGTATGGCCAGTAAATGTATTATTGGTGGAATGTGGATTTACGCTCTCACATAGATGAATTAATGGTCGGGGACTGGATGTTGTGCCTGTCCCAGTTTTAAGTTATATACTAAGGCATATGAAGCTACGACAGGCCCAGCCGGCCGGTAGTGGAAAATATATGGCTCGAATAAAAAAACCTACTCAGACCATAGGCTGGCAACAGAAATGAATTTAAAAAAATCCCTGAAATTGGGTGCTCCTATAAACGAGTTGATAGGCAGGATAGGTATAGTAAAGGGTAATCAAACCAAATAAGAGATTTTGAGGGTATTTTTCCTCCAAACAAAAAAAAACAGGTCCGAGGGATGCTCTAGCAAAGGTTTGACAGTTGGAATATTCCTTAAAAATATTTGAAGTGGCTCCCACCTAGATTTATTACTATTCTCTTCTAGAAGCTATTCGGTCTAGTCCTACCCCATAATATTTTTGAAATTTAGATGTCCCTAGAAGGTATTTCAAATTGTCCTCACTTGATTTTTTTTTAAAAGTTAGATGCACTTAGAAGTTACTTTAGTTAGCAATCTCTTAAACAGCCAATTTTTTAAAAATATTATGCGGCTATAGCTAAAATGGTCCTTACTTGGACATTTTTGAAAATTGGATGTTTCTAAAAGTTTGGTAGAGTTTGTGTTTAATCGTATCATTTTCTAGTATGTAGGGAGGGTGTTAACTAAATTTATACGGGGGAAAGCTTATCCCAGAAGCGAGAGGAGGGAAGCGATGCGCTCGTGTGTGTACCTCCGGCTCCGGTTTCACCTTCGCTGGTTCCTTCCGACTGGCAGCGTCTAGACGCGGCTATAGACAAGATAGGTGTGCTTCCTCTTTTCCTGTATCTCGGCTTACAAATACCCGGTGTCCCCTAGAGCCGCTATGTACCCCACACCGGTGGTAACACTGCGTCAGAACTGCAATAGACTGGATACGTCATCGTTTGAATCTTGGCTGGTTGCACTCGGGAGCGGGGGTGGGGGGTGGGGGATTTTTACATTCTTATCCGCGCTAATGTGGGTATATTTCCCGTTGAACTACCCTGTTTAGACTCCAATATTAGTTTATTTTAATACTAAGAATTTAAGCGTAAGGGATAGAGTAGTTTTAAATTAAGTGCACTTGCATTGAATGGGGAATGGATTAATCGCATGTGGGAAAACTTTCCCTAGTGCACTCTTTCGAAATTCAAATGCTGCTGCTGATGATACTCGAACCATTGGGCATGTGCAGAAACACAGAACTATCATCTAGTCTAGTTCACCTGGAATGGGGAGGTTGGGGTTCGAGTCCTAAATGAGTTTGACACCTTAGCTCAGTCGATAACGTGTCTGCCTATCGATATAAGGTTACCAGGTTCGACTCTCGGCATGGCCTAAAAATGCATCATTGTTGAAATGTGGGCTTTCCCTTTCACCGTGATGAATTAACTGCCGGATCTAAGTTTGTTTACAAGTCTTGTGCCGATATAATAATTTGGTTCAAAAAGTTCTAGTAAATACTTCAACCAAAACAAAAATCCTAAATGGTATTGTTACTTAAGTATTCGACTACATTTACTCCTAAAACCCTACCTTCCTTGTCTTTACCCCATTAGTGTAATAATATGGATATCCCGGTTGGGTAATAAGACGCGGAGCACGAGAAGGAAAAATAAAAGTAATTTGAAAACTTACGTTTCGCCGCCGTATCCCGGGAAATTGGGCGTGGCTTCTTACCCTTATCCCATTAGTTATGGTATGTAATAAGTGCACTTATCTTCTTGTTGCACGAATGTCACCCTGTGATACAGTGGTTCTAACAACATCATGAATCCACCAAGATCCCATAAGCACGGGCGATGTTTTTATACTTAATTCAGTATAAGGGTTATTCTCAAATTGAGGGACAAATAGGAATTCCAAAACTAAAAAAATAAAAATTTCAGGAAAAGTATAATTTATTGCTTGATTACATGAAATTTACTAAAGAAGTAGGTAAGTAATAAAACCAGCAGAGCTTGATTTTACAATTTTTTCGTGGCTTTTTTTTTAAGTTTTACCAAAGTAGTCACTCATAATCCATTACCCCGCTAACGCTGTTTCAGATGCATATAAATATGTTATAATATCTAAAATCCAAATAAAATATGTATTTTTACTAAGTATTCGATATTTTTTAGTAATAATATAAAGAATTATACATTTTTATTAATTTATAGGAATTAGGATTTTATAAGTGAAGAATCATTTTAACTTTACTTGCCACCCTACCATGTATTTCCCTATATTAAAATAATTTTTGTAAATAGTTTCCAATTTATTTTCGTTTGAAATTATGCAATTCAAAGTTCGGCCGCAGCATAACGCGCTGTGTTATCGGTGTGACAAATATTAATATTTACATCCAGTCAAAAATAAAAGGACGGAAGGAAGAAAGTATAATACTGTTTTAAATAATTTAAATAAGGAATTTTGACCTAAGGAAAAACACTTATCTTTTATTAAACATATTAATTATCCTTCAAAGAAGTTTGTTGACTCTTCTTTATTTATTTATTTTCAAGGCTGGCCATGATTTATTTCAACGTATGCGCAAATCTGTCAAACAAGTGAGTGGCGGGTCTCGCGATTGTAAAAGAAGTAAGAAAAGAAAAAGACGTGAGGTAAATACCTCCAAACTAGCGCGCATTTCAATTTTGGCAGATGAAAATAAACATTTAATGCTTTTAAGAAACATTGTTCATATTAATTGACATTTATTTCAATATTTATATTAAATTTGCATTTTATTTTATATTCATCTCTAGTCCATAGCCAAAATTTTATATTTTGTTTTAATATATTAGTTTTCTCTTTGGACTTGGAAGAAAATAGAACGTTTTAAAATTTGATTCTTGGAACACTGAAGAAGATTAGAGTCTTATTCCTGGGTGTTATTTTAACATGGAGCAAAATCTGTGTCGATCCTAACTAAATTTATTTTTAAAGTGGAACAATAGCTTGAAAGTAAAATGCAAGTACACAAATGGACAGTTAAGTGTATGAGCAAGAACTAGAGATTTTTTATTCTGTTAAATTGTGGACGAGTTGGAATTATTAAAAGGAAACAAATTTCAGAAATTCATGCTGTTTCAACATGGACGAATTCATTGGTGAGATCAAGCCAAATCTTCAACTTTAAATATATATTTTTCTATTTTATAAAGAAACCAAGATTCATGCAAAAACTTTCAGAAAAAGACTTAATATATTCAGACTTTATCTATTCCAGAGAATTATTTAATATTTTATTTTATGTCAAAATATTAATTCTATTGATTTTTTTCTTCTCTTTCGTCAACAATACTTTTTTTTTGTCTTATACAAAATTATAATTACATAAGTTCAGCCTATATTATCTTTTTTTTTACTCTAGTATTATATGTTCTGAGCTCCTAAATTCAACTATTTTCGGGGATTGTTATTTTAAGTGATAAATTTTCGTTTATGAATATAGGTAATACCATATATTTTATTTTTATTTTGTCAAATAAGAATTATACTTATTCGGAATTCCTTGGGTAGGATTGGGATGTGGTAAAAAAGGAAACAATAATAAACCCACAAAAGTTTCAATAACTATCTCTTTTATATATTTTATTGTAGTCTAAATTATTACATTTTATTTCAACAATCCATTTTATTTGGATTGTTAATGTTTTATTTTAAGTATTCTTTCAACTTCTCTAGATATTTACAGTACGCCATTGTTGTAGGTAAGGTAGTGTCATTATCATTAAAATTGTAATATCTGGGGGGAATAAAGGTTCTCGAGCACACCCAGTGGTCTCGAGTATTAAGAGTCATCTTTCTTCCGTCAAAGTTAGCCGAGGTAAAGTTATTTTTTTCTCCTAGATCCTAGGAGTGGCGCCCAACAAATACACAATTTTATTCATCTTGACGTTAACTTTCATTATGTAAACATATTAGGAAGACACAGAAATTATACTAATATATATATTCACACCATACAAAATGCATGACGTGTTAGTGATGTTAAATTTTCCAAAATCCAAATAAAATTAAGTTTACATTTCTCATTTTTTATTTATGTTTTTAATAGCTCAAATGTTAATAATATACTATAATAATCTTTTTTTTTTCTAAGACTGTTAATGAGAAATAAGTGATTTTACTGTCGTTAGTGAAGTGACGTGAGCGTTAGCGAAGTGATGTTTCGGAAAACAGCATTTACATTGAAAATTTCACTTTACTAACGTGATATACTTGACTATCATTAGTTTCGTCACCTACGTTAGCGAAGTGATGACACAATTTTCGTCACTAAACAACATTTGCGAAGTGATAACACCATTTTCGCTACCAAGCAACGTTAGCGAAGTGATGTTTTTGGCGGAATCTTGAGTTTCATAACCATAAGTCTAAAGCGGCAAACAAACATTGAGGTTAGTTCCTGCCTCCATTTACGTTCAACTTGGGTTGGGGGCAGTTAGCGAGGTAATGAAAGGGATTTAGAATAATTATTTGGTCTAATTTGTTTTCAATATTACCATATTTAAATATTTCTATCAAGATATATATGCTTTCTACTACTAAAAAAAATTAAATTGTGTTGATTGTTTTAAAAATAACAAAATAGATATCTAAGCAGGAGACATAAATTGTCCCTCAATTTGAGAATGACCCATAGAAACTTTGACAGGGTTACTACGCGTCATTGAAAACCTGGAGTTTTAAAATATTTTTTTCAGGCCTGGAAATGTTATGGAATTTATTATTTTCCCTATACTTTCCTGAAATTGTTTAGGTTGTCCCAGAATTTCCTTTCCTCCTCTTCCCCCTTTTTGCTAAACAAGTCAGTAAATCGGGAGGTAACAGAGTAAAACAGGAGTAAGTCAGTAGATGAAAGTTACAATGTATCTGAGGAAATTCATATGGGGTCTGAATCCCTTTAAATTTTGTATCAAGCTACTGAATCATTCATTAATATAAAACTAGGTTGTATTATTGTCATTTTTATAAATATTATTTTTGTTTTGTAATTTACATAACAAACTATCATGCACAATATTAACAGTGAGGGTTGCGATATTTAACGTACACTTTTTAAACAGACTGATTATATCTGAACGCGACTTATGAACTAACTTAAATCCAGAATAAACACAACATCCAGCCCCCAAAAGTGTGTTTATCATTGTAAAAGGAGAAACCCACATTTCACCAATGATTACTTGCAAGTGGTTTTATGTTTTAAATTATTTGAAACTCGTTGCATCATGGAATACATTAAAATATTATAAAGGGTTTGGAAAGGTGCATATGTAGGGGAGTTGGGAGCATGCATTAAATAAAAGAAAGTATGTATTGATGTGCATTTTCAATTTTGCCACTATTACTTTATACACTCGTCCTGGAGGGATTATGGAAAAGTCCTTGAAATGTCCTATAAAAAAACTTCCTGATTTTGTGTAGGAACCCTGTTTGAAATGTGGTGCTTGAGAAGATCAGGTGGACATAAAGGGTGGCAAATGAAGACGTCCTAAGAAGAATGGGGGAGAAGAGAACCATTTTGGATGTGAGTCTTTTGTACAAATCAAACTAGTTCAGACACATCCTTGGGAGAAACCGTCATTTGTACGACGTCATAAAAGGCAAGGTTGAGGAAAAGAGGTGCTAGGAAGAAGTAGGATTCAAATATTGGATGACTTGAAGGAAAGAAGAAAATCATGGTAGCGGAAGGAGAAGGCAGAGGACAGGGCGCATTGGCTCTCTAAGCTCAATGGCAAAAGGAATGGACCTGTTGTAAGAAAACACGCCTAATAATAACAATCATGAAGTAATAAGAGAAGAGAGAAGTAGCTACTGTGAAAAATACAAATCATGTCACACATTCGTTGATTATGTTCATACTTGTTTTGAGAATTGTTACTTGGCTATCAACAAAAATATAAATGATTTAGTAAAACGATATATGTATACATAGATTAAAAGTTTAATCTAAATTATCAAATGAGTTGGTATATTTTTTAGTTATGAAAATTAAATGATTAAAACCATTTCAATAAAACCTATTGTTGTTAGGACAGTAAAATCACTGTTCAATTTGCTAGTATAAGAATATATCTTCTGCGTATACGTCTGTTCTTAAACATCACTGGAAAGTCAGGGGGGTGCGCAAGCGGCGCGGCCGCACAGGGCTCTTTTGATTTAAGGGGATGAAGGAAGGGTGCGTGATTACTTAGTTGATAGAGGGAGAAATAAGTTAGGGTGGAAAGTTTTTGATTGCGTGTTAGTATAAAAGGCTCCCTGTATCGACGATCTACCAAAGATTGTCAGAGTGTAAAGATAAATTAAAAACATAATCTTGTGGTATAATTTATTGAACGAGTGAAGTGAGCTCTCTGTTTTACACCGATTTGCATTTGTATGTTTCTCTGTGGTGAAGATGTCTCACGATAGCATTTGAACGCATTAACCGATTTAATTCAAACTTGGAACATTTGTTCTTTGTCTCTATACAGATAACATTTGTTGGGAAAGAACATCAAACTAAGGATTGGGGATAAATCGCCCCTTATGTGTATAATAAAAACATGGCTTCTATAATTAATCATCACACGTATTTAGGGCATTTTATGATACCTTATAAGACTCAAAATTTGTATATAGGCGCAAACTTCTGTAATAACATTAGAACCAAATTAAGTTTTTTTTAAATTATTTGCGGGGATAGGCATATAATTTGGAGCCCCGCAAACGGAGTTTTCTCAGGGCTCCACGTCTGCTAAGGACAGCCCCGCTGGAAACTAGGACTTACTAACCAATTTAGGCACACAAGTTTTACTGATATTGACTTGTTTTGGTAATAGTCGCTTTAATAGATTTTTTTTACACAGTAATTTAAAAAAATATGTATTGAATTATGTACGAAAACCTCGCCTGGGGTGTATGGGGTAGAATTACCAGGTTTAATACGAAACTAAAACATGCTAGTCTGCAAGGGGTTGGGGCATTGTAACATCCTAGGGAAAAGGGTGAGAGGAAAGAAGGACATTTACTACTTTCTCCAACCCCTCCAAGTCACAAGTAATAAAAAAAATCTCAACACACATAAAGTTTGATAATTCAAAAAACCATAAAAATATAAAATCAGCTTATTTCCTAGGACATTTCACACGAAATGTTTTAACTATGAGATTAAAGTAAATGGTTATAAACATAAAGCTAGAATCCCTTAAAAAAATACACTCATTTATAATCGGGATAGCAACAGAACTTTCTAAGATAATTGAGGGTTTTTTAATGGTTATGAAGTTTCAGATTTGTAATGCTTTTTCATTTTTTGAGGTATTTAACGTGCACTTTTTGAACCGACTGATTTCATCAGTACACGACTTATAAACTAATTAAAAATCTAGACCAGACATAAAATTCAGCCCCTGGCCATTAATTCATCAGTGTGAAAGGGGAAACCCTCATTTCACGTTTGATAAATTATTCTGCTATGCCAGGAATCAAACCTGGCACCCTTAGCTCAGTAGGCAGACATGCTATCGACTGAGCTAAGCTTCAGTACAGAACTGTTATTTCCATAAGAACTAAATAAGACCCGCCTCGGTGGCGTAGTTGGTTAACGCGCTTGTCGTGTTGAGCTACTCAACTGCTGAGGACGGGGAGATCAAGGTTCGAATCTCGGTCGGGTGAACTTGGGGTGGTTTTTCCTAAATGGTTTTCCACTCTACCTCCACGCAAATGCGGGTTCACTTCCTCTAATTCAACCTTCCCAATTCCTAATCCAATAGAGTAATTAGTACTCAAAGCGTATAACCCGAATGGGTAGTAAGACGCGGTGCAAAATATTATAACTAAATAAGTATGCTGATATTATCCTACGAGTAGGTGGCGTCCTTAATGACGAGGCTAGTTTTGAAACAAAATATACTATTCAAGACGCTCTACCATCTTTGTCGTATTTCCTTATTAACTTTGCTTTCGCAAGCCTCTCCGTGACTTAACGTAAATTGGTCCTTGAGATGTGGGGGTGTCGAAAAAAAAAACTAAAGTTGTAGGGTCAAATTAAAAAATTAAAAAACATTCATATGGAAATGCCGTTACCCTTGAGTTTATTACTTTTTTTGTTTAAATTATCCACAAGCTATCACGTGACTACCCTATGGATAGCTTCTGTCCCCGGGATACGCGCACTTAAGGGAGAGAGATGGAGATTTATTCGAAGTGCTAGTTCACATACAGTTCCATCTAGCGGGCTGGCGTGTGAGTCACTTTGGGGGGCAGGCAACGCTGAGACGTGACGCGCATGGGAACTACCTCGTTACCAGCTGGGCCGGCCTCGTGGGCTAAGTTGGTGAGTGGTTTTGTGTGTAGGGTTTTGAGAAAAGGGGGGATTTCTGGCTCAATGCCAAGTCAGCCCTTTCAAATGCTCTTCATGCACGTCATCGTATAAAATTGTAGGGACTTAAGTCCTTCATATTATTCTATACATGGGTTAGAGAAAACAATGTATTAATGAATTTTGGGCCCCGAGTTCAATTCCAGGTATATTTATTTTTCCCACGATCAATCTCTTTCCATCCATCCAGGCTATCCGCATATTTACACTAATGGAGAAGGGGATGAGAAAGGTCGAATAGAGTGTATGAACAGGTGAGGAAATTATTTAAGCAAGAAAGCCAGAATGGGAATAATATATCACAGGCACAGTTAAAACCATCTCTGACCCACACCGGTGGGCATATGAACTAAATATCAAACTATCTAGTCTTGTTTTCTGGTGACGGGGAGGTATAGGCTTGAATCCCAGCCAAAGTATTTATCCTTTCCCTTATATGCTGTTATATTTCCTCTCAACTATACCCTTTTTATTCCAACTGAATTAGTTTAATTAAATGCGTATGGCCAAGAGAAGACACTGGGTCAACGAAACAAGCCCCGATTACTCTGGCAACAATCTACGACACGCCACCGGTTGCATCGCATTGTGGTCACCTGGAGTCTTCATTGGGATAATCTGATGTTCAAACCATGATTAAAAGTAAATGGATCTTTCAAATTAAAATAACTTTCACTAATTCTAATTTTATTTCTGGCAAGCGAATAATGCAATAAACCACACACATTTTGTGGTGATTTCTGAATCGAGCTTGATCGTGTATCTAATTTCCCAGTTAATAGATCGCTAGATAGGCTCTATCTTATTTGTATATGTTATTCTCTTGGTCTACTCGTTGCTCACTTTGTTTACCTTGAAAGATAGTGGTTGTATCTTAACGGATTACACAATATAGTAGCGTATAAGATAGGGCCATTGTGTAATCCCTCAAGGTACCTTTTAGTATAAACGAATTACACGTATGATTAATCCTTGTTCGCTCCGTTAAAACCTGAACGCCTATGCTGATCAGTAGCATATCCACGGGTGGGTGCCATACTAATGAAGATTATCCAAGCTGCCTCTTGAGAAAACAAGATCTTGACCAGTAATAAGGACATCGTGTTGAAGTTCAAGCGTTAACGGCAATATTTGTAACTCTATCTGACCGCCCTCTAGATCTTAGTTATTTCGCTATTATTTTATTTTCAAAACATGTTTATTGGGTGTTCTGTTAAAAATATCAATATGGATAGAGTAGAGCCCCACTTATTCAAGCTTAATGGTACCAAGGCAGCCTTGGATTACCAAAAACTCAGATAATATGGAACACTACATATCACAAATTACATTCTTTTATCTACAATCATGATTTAAAAAAACACGCTACACTAAATTTGAGCGCACTAAATCCCTCACGGCTTAAAAAAACATGACACATCAATGGGATTCAACCACTACGCTCTGTGGCTGGCAGCTGACTCGACTAAGTCGACTGGCGCAAAATAATATTTACGGCACCACAGTACGTTGAAACGATGTCACCCGACGATTCACTCCACTACTCATACCAGACAGCTGAACCAGTCTAATGAGGTTCGTTTCATAGACGACTCTCACGAAACGTATTGTACTACCATTTGGGATAATATGGAACCTCGAACCGCACCGAAAGAAATTTACTGGTTTTAAACATGAAATTACGTATGTCTTTCCAGTCCTGACTGGGGAACTGTGATCATATTTACTGACTGGGTGTATTCCATGTCGTGTACTGGTTTTCACGTACGTATGTTTTTCCAGTACTATAATGGAAGGATGTTACTGTAACAGATTACTGATGTCATCACTTTTAACAGTAGTAATGGAGATAGCCTATGTATTAATGTAGTGCCAGCCCATATGTATTAGAATAAAGCCAGTAAAATACTTTTGTTTGCCCAGTATCTATGTGTGATATTTCATATTAGAATGGGAGAAAACGCAGGATAGGATGGAATCGCGGTCTACTAGGCTTCTCCCAAAATACTACCTAGTTCAACTTTACTTAATAATCTTATTCTAAAATCATTGATCTCAATTATTGTATTGCTTGTAAGTCAAATGTTAAAGTAAAGCTAGCCATGTGCATTAAACATTTTGAGGTTAGGTTGATGTGAACTTTCACAAAACACATACTCTCTCAATTCCCATTTTTGAAGTAATTCACTCACATAATCTTCCATTTTTCATGGCCAAACAAAATAAACAATAAAATACCACACAACTGAATCAAAACTTAACTTAGCTCACACATATTGAACAAATCACGCCTTCATGTGCAAGGTAAGGAAACCACTCACACGGTACAAGATGGTGGCTCTTGGCGGGGATGGATTAAACCATTCCTGCATGGACTGCGCTGTTTCCACTACGCATGGAATGGCATTTGGACTACTGTTGTTATTATTACAACCTTGACTGGAAAGCTTACTCGAGAATGAAGGATTCCCTTCATCGTGTCAAAATATACATTTATTGGCTATAACCATTCTGACCACTCCATCTTCAGGACCGGTAAAAGATGCGTCGTTGACTTGGAAAACTGCACATATAACATTCCGACATAAAAAGCGCGTGACATAGGCAACATTATGATTACGTCAGTTTCTAGCCATTCCATTACAGACAGACTTTGTAATCGGACTTACGTACAAATTTCATGTAGCCGGTGACCTGGTGGTCTAGGGGTAAGGTGTCAGACTTCTATGCTGGCGGCCGGGGTTCAATCCTCGGTCCCGGTACAGATTTATCTGATTACCAAACCCTTCCTTCACCTCTGACAATACATCTTGTGAATTTGGGGAATGACAGGTCTCCACCGTGGTTCGGATTCCACGTTAAACTGTAGGTCCTCCATTTCATCTTACAATCATCCTACCATTACACATTAGCGTAAGTGCGTATAACCCGAACGGGTAGTAAGACGCGGTGCTAATAATAATAATAATAATAATAATAATACATGTAGCCCCATATATTGTTCCATTACTCATATTTTGTTGAAAACCTATTCCTTACCATGGAATTATGGAAAATGGAATCAAAACAAATCTCCCGTTTGTAAACCTAAAAGACGCACCATGCTTGGATTCAAGACAAAACCAAAATTCCTTATCTATACTGTTCATCGATTTTTCTAAGTGTGGGAGCCTATTATAGTTCTTATTATTCTTTTACCGTTCTAATTTACAACAAAATATACACGCACTAGTGTTGTGTTTGGTTTGATACCTTTTACATTTTATATTTAACTCATATAAATTTACTACATTAATACAACTCTTAACACAAATAACATTTACTGTGTAAATAATATTAGGAGTGTGCGAAGCTTCGAAACTTCGACTTGGCTTCGGAACAAACATCAGCTTTGACTTAGCTTCGAGAATTTCTGGCTTTGACAATTTCAAAGCTTTGCCAATAAAATTATTTCCAGCTAAAATACTCCATTTATGATAAATTATTGCCATTTGGAGCTGCTAAAAATTATTAATATGCTTACAAAAAATCTGAAGTTATTGATTTCTAAATTGTGGTACTAATTGGATTTATAAAAATAAAAATAAATATTATAAGAAATTGTGCATTAAACATTTCACAAGTAACCTTAAGTAATATAGATATATTAATAACAAAATATAATATTTTTAAAGCATAAATCAAATAACAAAAATATTCAAACTTTGATTCGGTTTCAAGACTATTTCATATAGGCCTATTCAATTCAAATTTGCTTCTAATTTAAAAAGTGGACTTTTCACACCCCTAAATAATATGAATATATTTTGTACAAAAGTAATTTAAGGCTCATAAATATCAGTACTGTATACAAAAATATTATTTCATGATGCTAAGAACTGTCTTTACTACCGTTCTATTTGAAAACTAGGAGAACCATTATCAAATAACTTTCAGAGATATTTAATGTTCAACCGCCTTTCCTCACAAAAACCAACATCAATGCATCTTTGATCCATCCCCTTCCTCCCCTCATTTAACAATCTTGTATATGCCACTGGTCCTGATATAGCTAAGCAAATAAGGGCGACCTTGACCTTGATTGCGATACCGTGCAGACGTCGGATCAGATTCATAAAACGCTATCAGGCGAGCAAAGTGTAAGCGATGAAGCTATTTTTGCCTGAGGATACATTAAAAATATATGATACAGTTTACCACACAGGCTTTTTCGTTTATTTCCCCTTTTGAAACAAAACAATAACCTAACTATAACAATCTCAAAACAATCATGGTGACAAATAAATTAAAACAAATTAAACAAATGAAATAAAACAATATCCATCCCATATATATGGCGGAAACTTGGACGCATTCCATAGACATTTTACGCCCATTTAGTATTGTATCCACCTGACGGCGATGGTATATTACATACTCCTCTTGGAAATGACATTTATTTTTATTAAATCCCGTCTTTTCGAGTGATATTTCCGTACTTAATTCATTACAAGTTCACTATTACTGTTTGAGTGACCAACTCTATTAGCGACTATTGTAAAAACATGTACGTAATTTGGTGCTAACGCAAGTATAGTTTTCAGAATTGTCCAAAAACACACGTATGCGCAGAAGAGATACAGGTTATTTTACATTTTCAGACTTAACGTTGAGTTCCCTGCCTTTCAAACTAAAGTGCGATTTTTTTTTTAATTTTTAGGGAACTAAGTTTTACTAATTTATATGTATTTTATAGATAATATTCATAATTCCAAAAATTATGCTAGATTGTTTGGAAACTATTCATTCACTTTTAATGTTTACATACAAAACCTATTTTCCAAAAAGGTTTAAATTTATGTTGATAGGAACCATTTGACTGCGTGTCAAATATTTTGTAGTCACTACTTTGCTGATTATTTCGTGGTAGTTGCCATAATTGTTTTGATACACATTTATCTAATGAGTTAGGTAATAACATCTCTAATGCATATGGGGCATGACAGATAGACCTACACGTGTAGGGTATTGATTTAAAGCACGTTGCATGTCTGATATAAGTTTAATGGGGGCGGCCACTGTATTTTGAGTCTGCCGTGTATAGGTCGCATTTGAAAGTCTCAATAATGTCGCGGATGGTAACTTTAGGTCTGCTCGATTGTCCACGATGACGATGACTTTAGGTCCTGTTGGCCGTCAACAGTGGCGACAACTCTAGGTCCCCCGTGCGCACTCGAGTCAAGTGGATTTGATTATGATGAGCAGAGTCTAGGGCTACTGTGCGAGCCTAGCCTAAGCTGCTCCACCGTCGCTTGTACTCCGGTATTAGGGGAACTGTTCAGTTTAGCGCAATGGGGGCCAGGGTCACCCGCTAATGCACTAATCTCCCCCCTTCCCTTCGCCCTAATTTCCCGCACAAGTTGAATACAGGGTGGCTCACGACGGATAGTTTTTTTTCTCCTTTCCCGATCGGACTGTACTCATATATAATAATCACACAAATCGTGTATGGGTGGGGAAGGAAGTATACCCAGATTTAAGAGGAGAGAGAAGGAAAACCAATTCACCCTACTCTTCCCAAAATCTAATACAGATATACTTCTCCTAAAACCCGTTTCGGTGGGGCCACATGGTCTAAAGCGTCTATCTCACAATAGACTACACTGCGGATGACAAGGAGATCGGGTTTCGAATCCCGGCCGGTTGTACTGAGAGTGGTTTTCCTAAAACGTATTCCATTCCCACTCCACACAAATTATGTTACACTTCATATAAATTCAACCTTACCCATCCCTGACTCTTGGCGTAATTAGTACTTAGTACTTACCTGTTCATTTAGTGCGCATTAGACGCAGTGCTAAAAAATAATTCTCTAAAATCTTTCTATTTGCTAGTGTAAATGTGAACGGGCAGTGAGACGTGGGGCACGCATAGAACAAAGAGCACCGTGAAGGTTTTTTCTAATCAGACTGTCCCACCATCTGTTCCAATCACGTCGTCTTCATTGACGCACACCCGGGTGTTTAGGCACGCTACACAAAGAGCCGTCTAAACAAGATAGTAACTAGAGCGAGCAGTTGGATATCTTCGTTTGATGTTCCCGCCGCTGGAACAACGTGAACACGCACTCGTATTAACGTTCTGGATTTTTTATGCACCACGTCTTACTACCCATCTGGGCTATTCACATACATTGACGGGGCAGGAAGAAGGATAGGTACCCACGTTTATGTAAAGAGGGTGGGAGAAACTTTGTTTGGGGTATAACCTATAAAGTATATAAATATGTACAAATTACGTTAGTGAGTTAGGGATAAGGAAAGTTGAATTTAAAGGAAGTGTACCCACATTTGCATGAAGAAAGGGTGGAAACCATCTTCAACACACCCGCCCGGGATTCTAACCCTGATCTCCCTGTCATTGGCAGTCTAGATTAATGCAAACGTGATGCCTTGGACCATACAGCCACTGAAGCAGGCTGGATGAATCTATTCGAACACCAACTTACCCGTCTTCGGCAGATGAGATTGACTCTTTAGTCCACTTGCCCAGCAATTTGGACCGCAGTGAAGCTATTAATGGCCTAATCTAAACTTTACTGAGGAGGATAGGATCATTTTATATTAAGTGCACCCGCATTAGCGAATGTAAGGGGAATATATTACAGCGATAGGTCCCATCTGTAAAACCATGTCCTCGGTTCGCTCGTCTGAGATTTGAATCTCGACCTCACCCGTCACTGGAGATTAAAATCCATTGCAAGTCTGACACCTTAGACCAACTGACTATAAATACGCGTTTGATCAAGTGAATATTAAATGTATTGTCATACATGAATGTTTCATATGCACAGGTGGGCACGTGGACTAAATATCAAGCTCATCTAGCTTGATTTGTCGGTGGCGTGTAGGTCTGGGTTCTTAACCCTATCAGGTCTATTATGGGTGGTTTTCTACCAATGGCTTCTCAACCTACCTACATGCAATTACTAGTACAGTTACTCTAAGATTATACCTCATTCCTACTTCTCTCGTGTTATAAAATGCATATATCCCGTTAAGAAAGTAAGATTGTTTCAATAGCGATCCGACCATAGGTTTAGTAAAAATACGGGAGACAGCTCATTTATTAAAATAAAAAATACGTATAGCTTGTACGGTTAGTAAGACGTTGTGCCACCTATATATAAAATTATAATATATAATAACTTAGTAACCCGCCTCGGTGGCGTAGTTAGTTAACGCGCTAGTCGGGTTGAGCTCGACTGCCGAGGACGGGGAGATCGAGGTTCGAATCTCGGTCGGGTGAACTGGGGGTGGTTTTTCCTAAATGGTTTTCCACTCTCCCTCCACGCAAATGCGGGTTCACTTCCTCTAA
>CABFOW010000058.1:281461-302493 GCA_902141385.1 Timema californicum
AGCGCGTTAGCCAACTACGCCACCGAGGCGGGTTTCTTCTAGAAGAATACAAACCTTTTTGCGGTCAACATTGATAAAATTTTACTACATTATTAAAACGGTGACGTGGTGGTCTAGGGTAAGGTGTTGGACCTTTGTGCTGAGGGTCCGGGGCTCAAAACTCGGTCCCGGCACAGATTTATCTGATTGCCAAACCCTTCCTTCACCTCTGACAAGACGTGTATTAATCACAACTTGTGAATGTGTGGAATGCCAGGTCTCCACCGTGGTTCGGATCCCACGTTAAACTGTAGGTCCTCAATTTCATCTCACAATCCCTCTACCGTTAATCACACATGAGCGTAAGTGTGCATAACCCGAACAGTATAGTAGTAGTAATAATAATAATAATAATAACAATAAATTACGGTTATTTTATAATTATTGATATAAACGATCAAAAATGACAGCTTTAGATCACATGCATTGACATGTGAATATAACCATTTTTTTTATAGCTGCTAGATATGTCCATTTGTAAGAAAATTGGGGGACTAGTAAAGCCGTGGCTCACAAACTAAAACTTTGGTGTTAAACTTACTGATTTAAAAAAATACTTCTACTACCTTCATGCATTTGTCTACCAATAGAGATTTTTTCGGCTGTCATTTTTTAAAGATGATGTTAATTCTGATAGATTTAAATATAATGACGTTTTGTCTAAATTGACTACTTAACATTATTTTTTATTTTATTTGGCTATAAAAATATATTTTTCTTGCTTTACCTCACTATACTTTGCGGTCTTTGTACTAATCTGGTCCTAAATGAGTCCAGAGGCTTTTTTTTTAAATTAGTGCGTTTAACACACTTTTTTTTTGCATCATGCCTTACCATCTATCCAGGCTATACGCATTTCACTACGCTGATGCATTTGTGATGAAGCTACGGAATAGCCAAGCACCTGTGAAACCGAGAGAACATAGAGGTTTTATGTGTTTTGAAAAACAGGAGATTTCACAAAGAGTTTTTTTTGCGTTTGATAAAACAAGAGATATCAAACAAACAAACACTGGCACATTTTTCAGCTTAGGACATTTAACTACAAGTAGGCCTAATGGGCCGTTGCATAGAAGAAAAAGCTAGCTAAAGAATTAAGCATATTGAACACGTGTCTTTAATTGTCTCTAACCCTCAGACACATCGAGCTGCATAGCAGCAGGGTATATTTAGTACCAAGGTCAAATAATTCTGCTTTAAACTTTAATTAAATCATCTCATACATCAATTCATACCAGTCATTTGTCTAAACAATTAGAGATATTTGCCTACATCTAAATTTTAATGAAAAATGGAAATTTACTCTAATAAATCCGAAAAACACAGGGAATCGTATTAAAAAGAGAAAATAAGAAGAAAAAACGCCATTTTTAAAGTATAATTTAAAATAAATTTGCTTGTTGGAAAAGTGGAAAACTATTTAGTAGAAAAATGATTACCCGGCTGGAGTTTGAACCTTGATCTTTCCGTCAACGTTAAACCAGACTATATGAAATTGACACTTAATCTGCGTGTCCACCGATGCGGGTATTGATTATTATATTAATGAGCTGAATGAATTTGATTCAAACCGTCTATATAATTTTATTTGGTTAAAATTGTAACAAATCTGTTAAAGGGACCAGTGCCGATCATCGCGTGGTCTAAGGAGTCAGAATTAAGGGAAAGGGGGCGGGGTTAAGATTTGAATCTTGGGCTGGGTGCGCTGAGGGGTGGTTGTTTGTCAGATGAGATTTGTCATTATGGTTTTCTTATCCTATTTCCTCGCTAATGCAGGGGCACATCTTATTAAAATAGAAACTTGCTTATTCCTACTACTTGGATTAAGCAGTTAAAAATCCATGTAAGACAAAATCATTCATTTAAAAAAAAAACTTTTAAAACATATTTTCAATCTCCCTCTCCCGTTTTGACGCGAGCTATAATAGTAGGACAGGTGTACATCCTTCTGGTTCGGGCAACTGTATCGGAGAGTCCCTCCCGTCGTTAAAATTAACGAGCGGTCCAGAGATTTCAGCAGGAAGTAGCGTCTGTTCGCTAATAAAGAGCCTTTCCCCCTCCCAACTCACGCAACTTCATGCTAATGAAGTGTCCTGGCCAGGAATTGGGTGTGTATTGCTTGTTATGAAAACCCCGAAAACTATAGGGGGTTTCATATTCATTCTTTACTCTTCGAACTAATAATGGGAGATACCGCTTTGTTTGTTTCTGGCTCAACTCCGACTGGTTTTACGCCCGCAATAAGGCTGGATTTTCACCCACAATGGAACTAGCTTTCTTCCCGTAATGAGGCTGGATTTCAACCCACAATGAAGCTATTTTTCTTCCGTAATTAGACTGTATTTCAACATGCTATTAAGCTAGTTTTCTTACCATAATGAGGCTGGATTTCCACTCACATTGAAGCTAGTTTTCTTTCCATAATGAGACTGGATTTCCACTCACATTGAAGCTAGCTTTCTTTCCATAATGAGACTGGATTTCCACTCACGTTGAAGCTAGTTTTATTTCCATAATGAGACTGGATTTCCACTCACGTTGAAGCTAGTTTTATTTCCATAATGAGACTGGATTTCCACTCACATTGAAGCTAGTTTTCTTTCCATAATGAGACTGGATTTCCACTCACATTGAAGCTAGTTTTCTTCCCTTAATGAGGCTGGATTTTCACCCACAATGAAGCTAGTTTTCTTCCCGCAATGTTGCTGGATTTCCTCACAAAATTACGCTAGTTTTCTTCCAGTGATGGCTGGATTTCCACACACAAAAAAGCTAGTTTTCTTTCCATAATGAGGTTGGATTTCCACCCGCAATATAGCTAGTTTTCTTCCCGTAATGAGACTGAATTTCCACAAGCTATGGAGCTAGTCTTCTTCCCGCAATGAGACTGGATTTCCACAGGCTATTGAGCTAGTTTTCTTCCCGTAATGAGGCTGGATTTTCACCCACAATGAAGCTAGTTTTCTTCCCGCAATGTTGCTGGATTTCCTCACAAAATGACGCTAGTTTTCTTCCAGTGATGGCTGGATTTCCACACACAAAAAAGCTAGTTTTCTTTCCATAATGAGGTTGGATTTCCACCCGCAATAAAGCTAGTTTTCTTCCCGTAATGAGACTGAATTTCCACAGGCTATGGAGCTAGTCTTCTTCCCGCAATGAGACTGGATTTCCACAGGCTATTTAGCTAGTCTTCTTCCCGCAATGAGACTGGATTTCCACAGTCTATTTAGCTACTCTTCTTCCCGCAATGAGACTGGATTTCCACAGGCTATTGAGCTAGTTTTCTTCCCGTAATGAGGCTGGATTTTTATCCGCAATGAAGCTAGTTTTCTTCCCGCAATGTTGCTGGATTTCCTCACGCAATGACGCTAGTGTTCTTCCAGTGATGGCTGGTTTTACACACACAAAGAAGTTAGTTTTCTTTCCATAATGCGTTTGGATTTCCACCCGCAATAAAGCTAGTTTTCTTCCCGTAATGAGACTGAATTTCCACAGGCTATGGAGCTAGTCTTCTGCTCGTAACGAGGCTGGTATTTACACTAATGGGGTAAGGACAAGGAAAATGTAATTTAAATTAAATGTAGTTACCTTTTCTTGAAGGAGGAGAGGGAGAAACAATTAAAGGAATCAAATCATATCATTACACCCTGGTGGTACCCAAAACATAACCTTCAAGTCACCGGCAAACCTTTGTCCACATGCACAGTGGTGCGAGTCACGTTGTACCTTGTGTGGAAACTGCCCCTCACACCCTCTTCTCCATCCACCGTCCATTCCTCTAGTCGTGTTGACTCAGGTCACATTAAAAATTGGTTAAAACGTGTGCTGGCTCTATACGAAACTTAATCAAGGCGATAGCCGCATTGTTTTAGAACACTATCTTTGAAAATTCTATTGTGCACACAATTAATATTATAATAGTGTTCCTACGCGTCCTGTAAAACCTGGAATTTTAAAATGTTTCTTCCAGGCCTGGAAATGTTATGGAATATCTCATTTCCCAATCTTTTCCTGGAATTTTCTAGGTTGTCCTGGAAATTCCTTTGTCAATTTGTTTTAATACATTGCCCTATACATACATAATCACGCGGTTCTCTTACGGGGTAGGCAATAAACTGTGAATCTAGTTAAAAAATAAACTCCGTTATTAATCCATCCTCACTAACTTTCTCCACACTTCCCTATCCTTGCATATTTCCTTCGCTTAAACAACATCCATACACCGAGTCATACATGCTCTTGTATTCTTAAAGCTCTTAATGTTTATCTTTTTTTTTCGCACATTCGTCTACAACATTTAGCCACATTTTACATGGCCAACTCCTTCCTTTTGATCCACACACTACCTTTATATTTGCTTCTTTATTCGATTCACCCTCACCCTCTGAACATGTCCAAACCAACATAAGATGCTTCTCTCTCATTGCTTATTGGATTCCCTTTCAAAACGTACTCCTTCAACGCCCACTCATTACTGACTCTGTCCATACAAGTTTTTCCACATATATTTATTAAATATTTCACACCACTCGTATTTACCTTGCTCTTGTGTTATGACTGACAAACTCACACGTAACATCCATAAAACCATGTTGATGTGAGCACACTTTTATAAACTGCCATCTTTGACTCTTGATACTATTTCATTCTTTGCAATAGTCCACATACATACACCTACTCTTCGACATGCATTTATCCGTCTGTCGATTTCACCATCCATCCTTCCATTTTTACAGAACATTCTGCCCAGACACACAAGATCATTCACTTGTTCTAACAGTTTTCCATTTATACTAAGTTGGCAATCATTTCCTGATCTTTCCTTAACAAATACCAATACCATAGTTTTAGAGACATTTATACGAAGATCAATTCTGTCTTGCCACACTCACGATTTAATGCATTCTGCAAGTCACTTTCCTTCTCAGTCATTAATACAGAATCATCTACATATAACAGCACTCTCACGTTCACATTGTCCAATTGTACACCAACCACGTCCTCACAAGTATCCCTCACATTTATCCATGAAAACCTTAAACAACCATGGAAACATAGCACACCCTTGCCTAACATCCTGTTTAATGTCGACCCATTCGCTCAAAGTTCCATCCATCCTTACACACGCTTTATTTCCATCATACACCGCCTTAATTGAAAATTTACTGACCATGCATCCACACTATACTCTCAAAGAACATTCCATAACATACTACTATTGACCCGATTGTACGCTCTTTTTTTTAAACATGACAGTAAATTATTATTGTAAAAATTAGACAACCTTTATTATATTTGTACCTAAGAAATAAAAAGTAACTAAAACATAATTTATATAACGACTATTTGCAAGTGATTTATTTATTTGTGATATTTAACGCACACTTTCTAAACTGATTGATTATATCTGGACACGACTTATAAACTAACTTATATCTAGACCAGACACAACATCCAGCCCCTGACCTTTAAACTCAACACTGAAAGGGGAGCCCCACATTTCACCCATGATTGTTTGCAAGTAAGTTTATGTTATGTTTTAATTATTTAAATAACTTATTGCGTTATGGAATCCATTAAAAACATAGCAAAAGGTGTAGAAAGGTGAATTAAAAAAGATATATATCTTTAAACAAAATAAACTATGTACTGATGTGTATTTTGACAAAATTACTTTATACACTTGTCCTGGAGGAATTGTAGAAAATCCTTGGAAAGTCCTTGAACTGCCCTGAAATAAAATTTCCTTATTTTTTGTAGAAACCCTGAATAAGTGAAGCCCATTTTGAAAATTATTGATTTAGTAAAAAAAAAGTATATAACAAAGACAAATTGTTTGTTACCTTTTCAATGGGTACTTTTACATTTCACACTCATAAAATCAGTCATAACTTACAAACTAACTTAACCTTGGACAGTATGCTTGACACTTCACACCTAATCCAAGTGCTCAACATATACTGTTTAGATATCAAGACGAGCCCTTGTAAAAAAATGCATATCCGCACCAGCCGGATACCCACACCAGTGGGCAGGCGGGCGAAGGTTTCAGTCTCGTCTAGTCTAATTTGGAGGTGACAAGAAGTCCAGAGTTTGAATTCCAATCAGGTGTACTGAAAGTAGATTTCCTCGTATTGGTTTCCCCACTCTCTCCACGAAAATATGGGCACTTTTACTCTAAATTCAACCCGACCCCTCCACTCCATTAGTGTAATTAAACGCAAGATAGCTTGGATGGGTAGTATTTGTTTGTGTACACATCGTCTTACTACCCGTCTGGACTATCCTCATATTAATACTAGTGGTATAAAGATTAGGAAGGTATAATTTAAAGAAAATGTACCCGCATTTAAGTAGATAAAGAGAGTGGAAAATATTTTCTTGAAATCCCTTACCCAATACACCCAACTGTGATTTGAAACCTGATGTCCCCGCCACTGTCACACCAGTCTATCGCAAGTGTAACGCCTTAAACTGAAGCGGGTGGACAGGCAGTAAGAAGAATTGAACCAGGGTATCCTTGATATATGATCCACCCTCTGACCATATACTAGGGAGTGTGTGAGCCACCCCTCCAAATATATTATGCACAATTTTAAGTGTATGTAGGGCGTGAAGGGGGACGGGACGTGATGGGATTGGTCGAGGACGGGTCTTGGTATTGATCAGCTGGTCGGAGTTGTTTCACGGGAAGGGGGAAAGGGGCACAGCCGGGCCGTACTGCATTGCAGATACTACAGCTAGCTCGCTCACTCGCACCTAGGTCAGGGGAGAGGGAGGTCTCGAGGTCGGGTTGACCTGCTCTCGCATCATATGATTAGAACCCTATCAGGATGCGGGTATCCGCGATAATAATACGCAAGGCGGACACAGCGCTAATTGCGGGTACACCTGCGAATAGAGCCGCACCTGCTTCGGTGGCCGCAAGGTCAAAGGTAACCCTCTCGCAATAGACTAGACTGTCGATGGCAAAGAAATAGGGGTTCGAGTCCCTGTTGGGTGTATACAGGGTTTTTCCCTAAATTGTTTTCCACTCTCCCTCCACGCAAATTCGGGTCCACTTTTTCTAATTTCAACCATTATGGTCACCAACACACTAGTGTAATTAGTACATATACGTATAGCCCAAAAACGTAGGGAGACATGGTGTTAGTAAATCTATTAAAGATGATTTATTACTGAACCTACCTTTCTTTTAAAATAATTTAGGTAGGAGAGTTGCAAGAATATTTTTTTATGAGAATCTTTTAATTAAAGTTCAAACCAGATAGGTTCAGTAATAAATCATCTTTAATAGGTTCAAACAATTATATCCGTCCGTAGCGAGCCAATTTCGTAAAATGTGCACTTCTCTTTCGGATAAAAACGTTTAAATATCTCAAATATGATTTATTATTTAATCTAAGTTATTTAAACTTTAATAACTGTTTTTATTTATTTTTTATTTAAAAGTTTGTATATACATAATCCGAAGAACATTTGCTCACTCGGGGACTATGAGCTTAACATCAACATTTTTTTATACATTTATATTTTTAATTACTCCATTATTATTCTATATTAAGAATTATGTATAATTTTGTTATTATTCAGTGAAAATCAGAAATTATGAAGAATACTTTAAAAAAATAGATGGGTTGATCAATGACAAAATAAGAGTGAAACAATGTACTAGTTAAAACATAAATTTCCTTATAAATTAATTCTAAGTGAATACAATAATAATGTTTTGTGAAATTATAGTGAAAAAGGAAAAAAAAAAATACACTACCAATCCTTTATAAGAAACATAACCGGCTGGAACTATGTCTAAAATATACATGATACACACACACACATATATATATATATATTTACACAAAATACACTAGAGGGAGGGAATAAATTTTATCAATTGGGTTAAACACAACAGGCTGGAACAAAATCTTAGTTAATTCTCTTTCCAACATTTTAAGTTTTTTCAGTTTTCCTAGTAGATTATTTTGCATGACAGTAAGGAAAAATGTGGAAGAACCCAAATCAATAATATTTTTTGACCTGATGTGGAGTGATACAATATGTGTGCTTACCTTTAGAATGCGTGACCAGTTTCTCTTGTAGCTATTCAAACCCAAGTCGGATCCTTCAAAATATGATTGAACATTGGATGCCATTAGAAAATATTTGTTGAAAATTTTCACACAAAATATTAAAAAGTAAAAAACGAGAACGGTTGATGGGAGGCAAGGTTACAACTACCACTAAAAAAACCTACACACTCCTGAAAACAGAAGATTGTCCAATCTTTAAACACACAAATTGTCGGTCAGAACACCAGCCAACATAACTGACTTTTATTTACTTTTCAGGAGAGCAAAAACAAAACTGGAGCCTTTTTCTTTGCTTCCTATATCGGGAAATACCAATTGTGACAAGATAATACTTTGCAAATATTCTCTTAAAGGATCAAAATTTATACTGTAAGAGAAAAAAGGGCAAACTTTCTTATTTTTTATATATTTTTAAAAATGATTCTTTATTCAGATACTTAAGTTTGTGTTATGCTATTTACATTGAAAGATTGACTTACGTCGGGGTATTAAATAACAACAATCTTGCAACAAACAAATTTTATGAGGGGGGGGGGGCGGAATGTTTAAAATACATATTTTAACATAATAACTTTACATTACATAAGCGCTTAATGCTAGTTCATAAAATATGGCACATACAAGACCATTTTGTATGTTGAAAATTATAATATTATAATATTTAACGGAAACAAATTATTAATATCATTACAATTTAAATAAAATAATATATAACTAGCTATTAACGTTTTAATTATAATAAGTAAGAGATAGTGACTCATGATACTTGAATTAAACAAATTAAAACATTGTGTGAATGTAGAAATTTTTATCAAAACTTTAGCATTCATGACATAACGATCTAATGTCTATAAAATATGGTTAGACAAACAAATAAAGCTGCCAAGTACAACATCCAGTCACCGGCCGTTAATTCATCACTGTGAAAAGGTACACCCATATTTTCATCAATGATAAATTTCTGACCATGCCGGGAATTGAGCCAAGGATTCTTAGTTCAGTAGACAGACACGCTACCGACTGAGCTAAAGTGTAAGATAGCGATACTATTGTGCACAAATAAAACTGCCTCAGGCCTTGCCTTAAAAGAAGAGTATGAGCGAGCCTCAATAGAGTTGCTCCCCAGTGGAGAGGCTTTACCTCATCTAAAGCAGGTACAATTTGGGTTTTTTAATTGCGTCTTACTACCCGTATGTACTATCCGTATACTTACACTAACAAGGTAGTTATTAGGAAGATAAAATTTAGTAAAAATATACCCACAATCGCGTGGAGGAAGAATGAAACTCCATTTAGCCAACAAAAAAAAACACATACCGCACCCACATGGTGTTTGATTAATGATTAATGACTTTGTCAAACGAGAAACCAAACATTATGAGATTTGCCGCCTTTGTCCACGTGCCTTAATGGTGTAATTTTTGCATCTAAATTAACGCCGCTTTATTGGTGTATTCCTTTTTGGAGGTATAAGATTTTTGGATAATACATTGTTCAGAGGGTAAAAGACATTTGATATGTTTTTTTTTCTATTGAAAATGACATCTCTTATATTATACAGTAGGGAAGTAAAAATCTGGGCAAGCCTTCGGTTGATGTATTTCACACAGTCGAATCAGAGGGGAAGGGAGAGAGAGAGAGAGAGAGAATATCGACATCTTGGAGATATCGGGGTCAGCGGTTTGTATTATATACGGCTGTTTGAACGTCGTGATGCCCTCCTATTTATCCTCCCAACATTTGCAAGCGGAGTGAAAGGGTCAGAAGAGAGTTTATCTGTCGATGTATGGACTGTATATATCAAAAGGACTCCAAACCAGTTAATATAACTGATGGTTTTTACTGCCAAGCAAATATATTTCCGCCAGGATGGTTAGTATTATCCTTCCTTACTCGATGACATTAGAAACTCGAAAGTTCATTGCAGCACTTATAAAAGTATGTCACAGACACATATCTTGAGCTAGTTATATCCAGTCCACCTCATTATAACTGATCCCTTTTAGGTATTTTCTAATGTTACCCTCCCATCTGCATCTAGGTCTTCTCAATGGTCTCTTCCCATTAGATTTTCCAGTCAATACCCTGAATACGGTTCTAAAATCTCCTATTCGCGCTGCATTTCCTGCCCATCGTAATCTAGGAGATTCGACTATCCTAACAAGGCCTTGTGATGAGTACAGGGAATATAGCTCATCATTATGTAGCCTCCTCCACTTTACAGTAGCCACATCCCCTTTTGGACCAACTATATTCCTAGTTACTTTGTTTTCGAACATCCTAAATTTGTTTTCGTCATGTAAGGCAAGAGACCACGTTTCACACCCATACAGAACAACCGGTTAAATTATTGTTTTATATATTCCAGGGAGTCGAACTGGAACAAATAACTGAGACTTAGTTATTTCTAAGAAACCAGAACAGGAACCCAAAAATTAAATTGCTTAAGAACCGGAATCGAATTATAATTATCTAGGTTAATAAAGTTTCTTATCGGTTCTTACGTTTTATAAAAAATATATAATTGCATTTTTCTTAGCACCGCGTTTCGGGCTATACGCTTAATTACTAATTACGCTAATGGATTAGGAATTGATAAGGTGTAATTTAGATTAAGTGAGCCCGCATTTTCGTGGAGGGGGAGAGGATAACAATTTAGGAACAATCCCTCCTAGTTCACCCGACCGAGACTCAAACCTCGACCTCCCGTCCTCGGCAGTATAACTCAACACGACTAGTGCGTTAATTAACTACACCACCGAGGTGGGTAGTTGATTTCATTTTATGTCCTCCTTTCTGAAACTTAATTTTATTTTGAAAATAAAATGTTTCCAGCAGTAAACATTAATGAGTTCAGATTCTTGATGAATGATAATTGTCACATTTGTAGGTTTTTCTCATTTTACTATATTAAATGAATGCAAATTTCTTTAAATGATATGGGGGTTGAGTGACACATTAAGGATATTATTAATATGGTTCTTAAGATAAATTACTACATAAAGTGTATTTATTGTAACCCTGTAAACTAATTTATTATTGAACCTGTCTACATCTTAAAAACTTCAAGAAAGTACAGTACTAACATTTTAAATTTAAAATGTTTGAATTGAAATACATAATATTGCCGTAGCATTATTTTAATATTTGGTTAATAAAGCTTAAAAGAATGTTTTTATACATAAAAAGAGTTTTAGTAATATAGTAAAGAATTGACACACACACTATCTAGCTGATTTAATTTTTTTTTTACAAATAAACTAAAATCATATAGGTTTATATTACTTCCTCTTTGTTCTGATACGGTAAGTAGCTGGTTTGGTTATATCAAAATCAAACCAGCTTTAGATAATTTATTCACTTTTTTTCAACTGAAAATACCCATAAAATAAAGATTTCTTTATATATTAATTATAAAATGAAATTATTTTCATAAATTATCAAACAAAATTCTATGGCGTCATCCCGCAATCGTTCAATACCGAACGAGAGGTCTCCATATGTTGGCGAAGATAGTGCCCACTTCTCGTGTGTTCAGCACGACGAACTCTTCGGCCGTTAACCTCGATTTTCTAGACCAAATCCACTACTTCTTTATTCAAGTAGCTCCTCATTTATCCTCATGAGGCTGAGTTTGACTCCGTTCCAGACGCACTGCTTGACATAAAAATCTGGAGGCGTCGGGTACCTCTGGATCTGTAGCCAGAAACTTCATCACTCGACCAAAGAGGCTGTGTTTTATTTTTTTGAGTCCTGGTAAACAAAAATAAAATAAAGCTATTTCCTACTCAAATGAAACACTAATTTTAAATAAATTATGCAACTATCAAGCTTCTGAAATTTTTTGTATATAAATAACTCGTTTTTTTGTAGATTACGTTTTATTTACAAATATTTAAGTGTAACTAAACTAGTAAGTATAATTTTATTAATAACAGGGACCAGAATCGGAACTTAATTAAGAACCGAAAAGAACAGGAAATTTTATTTTTCTAGAACCCGAACCTTTAAAATTTTGCTTAAAAAACTGGAACAGGGACCAGAACCAATAAGCATTTCGGTTTGACTCCCTGTTATGTTCTACGTTTTACCAGCCTTGAACAATCGAGATATTAACAACTTCTTTCCCATTTCCCCCTCTGTTAATTCAAATTGTGTACAGCTAGACGTTTAGTCGCCTTTAGGGTTGACTGAGTGGCAGGTATACATGCTTTCCAAAAATAGATCTCGAAACAAAGAAAGGAGAGAGCTGGTTTCTCCTTTTATTCTCGGCTCAATATTTGGAAGGCCGGGCTTGGGTTCTATTTCAAAATGATACATAGCTGTAGTAGTTCTCATTCAACATTCTTTAAGTTTGTACACTTTTATAATATAATATATTATTAATTATTAAGAATTGTATATTAGATTTGTATTTCTAATTGAGGTGTAGACCTAAAACCTTGACATTATGTATTAATTAATACAATAACTAATTATAATTGAAAGTTAATCATTAAAATAAAAGGTCCAATAAATTAAAATGTGGGTAAATCTTTTAAATGGTTTTAATAATAATTCATAAAAAACCAAATTAACACTACTTTGGATATAAAAACAATTTATTTCTACATAAACATTATATACAAGGATTTTACCTATAATAATTTAAAATTAAGAAGGATTGTTTATAGAAAATGCACCAACATTCTTCTGACGAGGATGACAAAAAATTAAATGTGATAACTATAAAGTGGAAAACCACCACCCACTGCGTTTGACCAGATATACTCTAATTCTTGTAGAAATAACAGGTTTAAAAAAACAAATAATTACATTTAAAAAAATAGTGGTCAACGTTGATGGCATTTTACTTAGTTATTATTTTAAAGGTAGGCCTATTTATAATATCTATTGAAAGTAAAGATGTAAATCACATTACTTAAGTTGTGAATAAATCAATGTGTTTTTACTAATGTTTGTGACTGTCATTTACTCTTCTTACGATCAAAATTAGTGTATACTCAACCTAAAGACAATAAAAATATAAATTATATTGAGTAAAATGTTACAATACTTTACAAAACAATTGTGAAAAAGTTCATGCATTTCCATGTGTGTTTAATTCCCATAGTATTTACCAAGTCCAGTCCTTTAGCTTTAAGGAAAGAACTATAAATAAAACCAATTACAAACTAAACACTTCTTTATTTATTAATAAACAAACATTTTTGTAAAGTTTCCAACCTTTAAAAATATTTAAATTAAGTATTGGAAGTTAGTGATTAAATAATGTTGAAATGAAATCTAACACTATAATATTTCCTTAAATGATTGAATAATGTTGTTTTTGGGGTTTCCTATGTAAAAGTCTAATTGAAAAAGTAGTTTTATAATAAAATTAAATAAATTTTAGATCAAGTCACGTCAACCATATAAGTTAACAATAAAGATAAAAATGTAAACGTAAATAATATGGATGTAATAGCTCTTTGTTACAATTGCATATAATTAAAACTAGTAGAGTTAACTAAGACAGGGTTGTTATAATTCTATCCAGCCCCCCTTCTCCCCCCAAAAAAACCATGGGTTTTTATTCAAAATAACCACTTAAAAAACGAAATAAAAAACTATATATTTTGAATACAAAGAAATTGTCTAATTAATTTTTGAAAGTAGTTAGCCTATCTCCCTTTTAATATTGAAAATATTATTAATTACTTCAAATAAAATGGATAAAGTGAATAAGCTACCTTTTAAAACCAGGTTTACGATTTATATTTCAAAAGAGATAAATGCTATACACAGTAAAATAACCCCTGAATTTCCTATTGAAAAAAAAAGCAAATTTACACTACATTCGATATATTGAATCAAAACTACCTTATTTACTGTTTAAAAATAACAAAATAAATACAAGGAACGATCAATATCTAGTAGTAGTGTGATTGTCAAAAAATCCAACTCGAGATTTCGATAAATGTCAACGTTTCATGACCCCCTGAAACAAAAAAACATGGTTTTCGCAATGCCGTTTGTCTGTCCGTCACTTTTCTCTTAGTACCCCTTTTATACTTTTAAACTTTTTTTTAAACTTGTTACATAACCTTTAAAAATTAATTTGATTTAATTTTTACCCTTTTTAATCTTTTTACTACTCTCCCAAAGTTTTATTTCATGCTAGTAATATATAAAAAAAGAAAGTGAGTTTAGGTGTGTGTTCAGTAAAATCTAAGCCTTTTCGAGATAAGATGAAAAATTGAAATTTTGAAGATTTTAAGAAGGACCACCTCGTTTAACAAGGAACATTCACGAGATTATAAATTTCAAAATTGGGTTCCATGACTTGGGGGAGGGGGTTAAAATAAGACAGATGTTTTAACTTCGGTAGAAAATTGAAATTTGAGAAGAAGGTAGGGGGACCACTCCAGAGAATCAGATAAGTGTTAAAATTTCAAATTTAAGAATGAAAGCTGAGCGGGAATTTTAAATTGTGATTGCCATAGTTAGCTTGGTATTGTGCAAGGAGGAATTATATAAATGCTACCAGCCGGATGTTGAACGTCCTAATTTGAATAGTTTTATATAGTACAAAGAATGGATCAGCCTGCTAATAAATTATACATGTGAGATGATTTCACCCTTAACCATTATTTGAAAGTCCTTCCCCAGTAAAAACAATATATTTAGTCACAAAAGAATGTCTAGTTATCTGAACAATTAATATGTTATGGTCAGATAAATAAATCGAGTGTTGAACAAGGACGTTCATTTAGTTGTGAAAAAAATTACTTTGCTTGAATAATATTTGTTTAAAATAAATTAATAAAAATGTACAGCATTTATCAAAACAAAAAGAGTACGTAACATAAAACATATTTGTATTTGTCAACACAAAATTGATATTTCAAATACATAAAAATGCACACAAGTCTGCAAAACAATAAATTAAAACGGGTAATTAGTCATAAATGTTAACACTAAGTCACTATACTATTTTTAAAAAATCCCGTAGCTAATGGAAACAGCGGTTATTTAAAAAATGTTATTCACTAATTATACCCCTTTTAACATTAGCCCTAATCTTTAATTTAATTGTCGGTGACCTGGCGGTCTAGGGGTAAGGTGTCAGACTTCTGTGCTGGCGGCCGGGGTTCAATCCTCGGTCCCGGCACAGATTTATTTCATTACCAAACCCTTCCTTCACCTCTGACAAGACATCTTGTGAATGTGTGGAATGCCAGGCCTCCACCGTGGTTCGGATTCCACGTTAAACTGTAGGTCTTCCATTTCATCTCACAATCACACTACCATTACACATTAGCGTAAGTGCGTATAACCCGAACGGGTAGTAAGACGTGGTGCTAATAATAATAATAATTTAATTTAATTTTTTAAATCACGTTAAAAATATTTATTTACATAATGAGCTTATAGGAATAAAATATTTAAGAATGTCTTAGAAATAAACAAACAATATATCTATTGACATTATTTGACATCTTTTCTAATCATAAGAGGAGTGGTAGTATACGCTCGAAGCTCCTCAATGTGTTGATTCATGTAAAGTTTTTTTTAAATTAGAAGAACAATATGCAGATTAAAAAAAAATACAAGTTAGCACAAATAGCTATTTAGCATTTTAGTAAGGTTTCCTCTGGCTCCTATAATGAGCACAGCACCCTATATAAGGCCCTGCTCGACGTTCTTCAACTTTATTTTTTAGCTCATTGCCTTACTAGCCGTTCGGGCTAAACAAATTTACTCCCGCTAATAGGTTACAAATGATGAAGGTAGAATGTAGGTAAAATGTGCCTGTACTTGCATACAAAAATAAAAGGATTACATTTATTTTTAAAAAATACCTCGGAAATGACCGGCTGTGAAGTGAACCACGATCTCCCCGTTGCTAGTAGGCTAGACTAAATGAGCCTTGCATTTAGTTTACGTGCTCACTAGTGCAACCATATATGATTTTTGTTGAGATTGTTATTCCTATTCTCGAACAATATTTTGTTTTGGGTTTGTGGTGCTATCTTTATACTTTAGCATTCTATCATATAATAATGATAGCAGTTTTGTCGACTTCACTGGTCTTGGAGTAAAATGCTCGCCCCAAGACCCGGTGTTCGTGGGTTAAAGCCCCGCCGGGGTCAAAAGATTTCTTTCGAGTGATGACAATTCATAGCATAACTTCTTTTGGAGGGAAAGTAAAGACATCGGTCCCATGTTGATTGTGGTATGTGAAATAACCCTATAATCTTGGTGAAAATACCTTTCCCGGCAAAATTGTTAGGCCCTTTCGATCTCACTCATAGAAATTCTCGTGTGCTTATATAATCAATTGGTTCAGAAAGCGCACGTTAAATACAACAAATAAATAAAGATAGTAGTTTGATCCGTTCCTTACCCACGTAGTAAAAATTCAAATGATATCAAAATAAAACGTTTAACACCAAACCAATTGTCATTAATCTGGCCCTGCTACTATCCATTCGTTTTATACACATTTTAATTATAATAACGGAATAGAGCTAAGGAAAATATATATTTATAGTAAGCGTATCCGCATTTGCTTGAAGGAAGCGTGGATAAACACTCAGGGAAGAACAGCCCTCGGTCCATGTGGCTGAGATTTAAACCCAGAACTTTCCGCTACGAGCAAACCAAACATGATCCTGAAACTTACCTCGTGCACCCAACGATTCAGATCCATTGAATAATTATTCGATAAAATATATCTTTAAAATATTTATTAGTGTTGTAAGCTATGAAAACATTTTTTTACGAACTTAATAGTTCTAGTTCCTACGTTGTTTGAAATAAACTATTAATATTTCTAATGCAAAGTTATAAATGAGAAAACATGTGTTTATTATTATTATTATTATTATTATTAAACTATTAGGAGTAAAGATGTATATACTGTTAGCTAATCTAAATACCTGTTTCATACTCTTTATAGATCGAATTTAAATTCTAGCACTTACCTAGGAATAGCTATTTCATTTATTTGCTTGGAGTTTTGTTTCAAGTTTCTACCTTAAGACTTTATTTTCTTCACTCTAGTGTGAAGAGGTGGTTTTATATTCCCCATGGGCACTGTTTTAATTAAATTATTATTAATAATATTAGCACCACGTACTACCCGTTTGGGCTATACACACGCTAATGTGCAATGGTAGGGTGATTGTGGGAGGAAATGGAGGACCTACAGTTTAACGTGAGATCTGAACCACTGTGGAGGCCTGGCATTCCTCACATTCACAAGTTGTGATTATTACACGTCTTGTCAGCGGTGAAGGAAGGTATTGGCGATAAACCTGTGCCGGGACCGAGAATTGAACCCAAGACTCCCAGCACACAAGTCTCAAACTAATTTTCTTAGTGAAACTTGATAAACTTGTTTGAAACTATCACAAATATATCAACACAAAAAAAAACTATTCACACATTGACTCAATATATAATATAAAACTACTTAATATATTGCATTTTTAGAGTAAAAAAACAAACAAAAACACTAAAACTATTTTCACTGAAGAATGTATATTTGAAAACTAGTTTGGGACGTCAGTTGCAACAAACCCTCATTAAACTGCGAGGGGAGCTAGCGGGTCGTCGAACGGTGGAGGAAATGGCTTCATGAGAGACACAAAGCAACCGGCAGGTAGAATCAAGTTTAAAAACAACGATATTCTCTTTTAAAAATACAACACTTGATGTGCTATTTCAGAAAACTGTTCAGTTGAAAAGGTATTAAATATGGAGGGGGCGAAATAATAATTGTTTACATATTTTCTTAATTTTATTTTTAATTAATAAATATAGTTTTTTTAAAAAAATACGACCCATGTTCAAATTATTAATCAAAAAACATATTTTAATTACCTTTTTTTTAATTCTAAAATATCCAGGAAATAGCCAAAGAATCAATCTTTTTGAAAACAGACACATCAAACTTTTGAAAAAGTATTTTATGCGTAGTCATGGAAGAAAAATCATAAAAATTATTTTAAAAAGTTGAAATTCAATAAATTATATCTTTTTGGTGCTTGGATTTACAGAAATCAACTTAATTTTGCAGAAACAACCAACCTTTATTTTAATTGGAGAAAAATTTACAAAACTATTGATTAATAACAACCATCAAATTTAAGGAGATTAACAGTACACGTTTTTTAGATATTTGGTGGGACTTCCCCTTAACATCCCTAGGATAAATTAAACTAAAATTTAAACTATAAAATGTGACACATCTCGATTTATTTATATGTCTGAACATTTTCTCTAGAAAATAAAATATTAAACAAATTCCAAAACGAAAAATTGTCCATCTCTAATCTCTCACTGGGAATATCAATTATTGCTTTATTGTAATTCATTTGATAATAATCCCTGGTCTTGAGGCGAAATTAAGCCATTGTTTAAATTTTTAAACTTGAAATATCTAGCTAGAGTGCATTCGTTTGGTGGGAAATGTTAACCTCTCACAATCCGATTTAAAGGGATCAGATACGCATACGCATTCTAGTATTAACAAGTATACTCGTTATACATTGTTACGTCACATTGTGTTTATTACCATGGATAACCTCATTCAGCTCTAAGGTAAAAACTTTTTTTCAAAATCTCAACATGATGAAAAACTAGAGTTGTGTAGTTCGAAACAGAAATTCTTCTTTGAGGTCCACAGAAACAATCTTAGATCAGACCGTGGACACACCACATAATAAAAAGGATAATCTCGGCTGATGATGGCAGCATTGTTTCTCCTGACGCAGTACTCGTGGCCCTTGATCACCCATATTGGAGACCTTAGCGTCTCTTGGCCTATATTTGCGTTGGGGGTACTATTGGGCGCGACGTTCCTCAGCTTCTGCGTTAACATCGAAAGAGATTGGAGGCGGGATAGCCTGAGCTTGGAGCGGAAACGGCAGATTCTTAGGGAAGCTTATATGCGGCCGTCTTCTGGAGACGATGGAGTTGTGTCACAGGGAGGAGGAGGTGATGGAAAATACGTCAGGGTGGAGCATATCCTCCACCGTCGGGAGGCTTTGCTGCGGATGGCGGACGAATTGGCGGGTGTCGGTGAGATCGCTGGCTGGGCCGAACTCCTTGGAAACTCAGTGGTTTTCGAAGAGTGGTCCCTGATGATGTTGGGGCAGCTTATATACACACTGCCCCCGCCTGCGGTTCAGTTGCTGATCCAAAGGCTGGACTTCCTAGCCCAGCAGGCCGCTGCCGTGGGCTATCTGCACGCGCATCAGCCGTCAATCGGGTTTTTCCTGTCACTGCCACCTTTCGTAAAGCTGTCGTTATTAATCTACCTCGAGAGAGGGGACGTTTAGATGTTATTTATTTATTCAGCATATCTATTATTTATGTCACAATCAACACAGTTTGGACCTAATTGGATTAGTTCCATAAATATCGAAACTGGTTTAAAGGAAACTTTCAATTCACGTGTACATTTATGTTGTTCAAGTGAACAATAAAAAGTTACATTTTATGCAATCGTCATAAATTGTGTCATTAGTACGCGTTATCTTGTTTAACGAAATGTACCCATTTAAGTAAATAAATAAGTTAACTGCACATACTTTCTCGCTCCATTACCTTTAGACGGAGACATTTAATTAAGACTCGTAAGACATTGTTACAGAAAGATGAGAAAAAAATAACATTCTGTTCACCAACGAGCCTAACAATCAACTACCAATTTCCCAGACTTCAATTTAAAAAAATATATATATTTTGTGAATAACTCAGAAACTATTGGTTTTAAAACATGTTTTAAACAAAAGTTTATTTTTAATTTTTAATAGTGCTACGACTTTACAATGATAAGTTATATATTATCTTTAATAGCTATGGAGATATGATCAAAATTGAAGATATCCGCTTGTGTAAAATACCTTTAAAGTTACTTTCATGGGGAAATGTGACGCGCCATTTTGTTTGTAATGTTGAACCGTAGCCTAGATACGATTTTGAGAAAATCGACTTTTTCTCTTTGGCCCCTAATTAAACTATCCTTAATTTTAGGGTTAGATATAAAGGGTGAGACATTTAAGCTGAGACACCAGAATATCCAGAAATTAAAGCATTCTAGAAAAAAATAATCGAACAAATGTGTTTTTGTTTTTCCGGGGTAATAAGAACCACAAAGTGATTTCTGTTTTGGTGGACGTCTTTAAGGATATTTCAAGGTCAACTTTGTTTTTTAAGTGAAAATTTACACATTTTAACGGCATTTTAATAAACACAAAAACACGTTTGCCTTTTTTACCTTTTTTGATTGACATCAATTCTTGAAGATATTTTAACTTGTATTTTTATTTTTAAAAATTATTTAAGACCTTTTTATTACGTTATGTTATTATTCTTTATTACGTTAAATTCAATATTAATTATAAAATTACTTTGATAAATGTTCAAGATAATGACTACTAACCTCGATATATACCTTTTAAATTAACTTTATAATTTAAACTTGATGAGCACGTCTTTCAATCAATAATATTTCTGCAAGCATTTCTAATGACCTCATTCATCTTTTATGAAGTGGTTGATACACTTTTAGTTTAAGGTAACCTCATAAAAAAAACACAGAGATGTTAAGTCTGGCCATAAAACTGGACCACCCCGTCCAATACAACCTACATTGTAGTCCAGATCTAATGTTTGTATTCCATTACGTTAAAAAGGCGCCAGGCAACCATTATGTTGAAATCACACGTTAAGTCTGATTTTCAAATTTGCTTTATCTAGTAGTTGGTAAGTGACTAATTGTTCATTCAGAATGTTTTGATATTTCTCTCCATTCAACGTGACTTCAATAAAGAACGTCCCTATTAATTGTGACTGAAAACTCCACACCAGACATTCACAGTCTCAGTCTCTCTCTCTCTCCCCCCCCCC
>CABFOW010000058.1:313512-346312 GCA_902141385.1 Timema californicum
GGGGGGGGGGGGGGGAGAGAGGTCAAGGATGGGGTAGAAGAAAAATACAAGAGGTCTGATATGACTGAGAGGAACGTAACTCCAGATTTTAGTCAACACTCATCATTAAGTTCTGGATGGAAGAGTAGGATGGTCTAGCATTTAGGGGACAAGGGGATTTAAAAAACAGCTAGAAAGATGGTTTACTTTAGTGAGGTAAAGGGGACAGGGGGAGAAGGGTTAGAGCGTTCACAAGAGCATCATTCCCTATACACACGGGCGATAGTTTCGTACTTAATTCGTTCGGGAAACTTGTAAAGAAATAATAATGGTAACTATCACGAAAACCCGCTTCGGTGACCGCGTGGTTTAAGGCATCACTCTTGTAATAGACTAGACTGTTGGTCACGGGGAGATCGTGGTTTTATTTTCATACCGGTTTGATGCACTGAGGGTGGTTATACCTAAATGGTTTCCCACGCTCTCTCTCTTTCTACACAAATCCAGGTACACTTCATCTAATTTCAACCTTCCTCATCTCTCACTCATTAGCGTAAATTAGTACATATGCGTATAGCTCGTAGTAAGATAGGGTGCTAAAAAAGAAATAACTTGCTTGGTGGTCACTACAAAATATTCGACGCACCTTCACGCGGTCATTGTTTTCATCCTTGTTTTGTGAATAGCTAGTGAAAATATCTACACTAATATAAAGAGGAAAGATTTGATTTTTTTTTGTAATGGATAAACTCAAAAACTACTGGACCGATTTAAAAAAAATCTTTCACCAATATAAAGCTACATTATCAGCGAGTAACATAGGCTATATTTTATTTTGAAAATTAAATGTATTCCTCATAAAAATGTCGATAGTCACTCATATTTTATGGTAGAGTCTATGATGATTCTTCAATATGTGTGTTTAAAATAATAATAATATTTAGCACTGCGTCTTACTACCCGTTCGGGCTATACGCTTTAAGTACTAATTACCCTAATGAATTAGGAATTGGGAAGGTTGAATTAGAGGAAGTGAACCCGCATTCGCGTGGAGAGAAAGTGGAAAACCATTTAGGAAACCCCCCCCCCAGTTCACCCGACCGAGATTCGAACCTCGATCTCCCCGTCCTCAGCAGTCGAGCTCAACACGACAAGCGCGTTAGCCAACTACGCCACAGAGGCGGGTCGGGTCGTGACTAACAAATAACGCACAAATTTTAGTGATGGTTACCTTTTTACTGTCGCAATAATGGTTGATCGTTTGAATAGTACTAGTTATTATTATTATTATTATTATTATTATTATTATTAGCACTGCGTCTTACTACCCGTTCGGGTTATACGCACTTACGCTAATGTGTATTGGTAGGGTGATTGCGAGATGAAATGGAGGACGTACAGTTTAACGTGGAATCCGAACCTCGGTGGAGGCCTGGCATTCCCCACATTCACAAAATGTCTTGTCAGAGGTGAAGGAAGGGTTTGGTAATCAGATAAATCTTTGCCGGGACCGAGGATTGAACCCCGGCCGCTAGCACAGAAGTCTGACACCTTACCCCTAGACCGCCAGGTCACCGACAATAGTACTAGTTGACTTGCACTGCATTCATTACTGATTTAAGTAAGGAAAAAAGCGTCCGTGTGTGCGGGCTCTGCATTTGCCTACATGGAGAGCGGATCGACCATTTAAGTAAGAAAGAAAGAAAAATTCACTTCTCCCAGCTGGGATTTGAACGCTGTCCTCCCCGCCTCCATCACACCAGACTAGATGAACGTGAAACACTATTTTTAATACTGAATTTTACTACCCGTTCGGGTAATACGCTTATGTACCAATTACGTCAATATGCTACTGATAGAGACGGTTGAATGTATATAAAGTGTACCCGCATTTGCATGGAAGGAGAGTGTCAAACTATCTAGTAAATACCACCCTAAGTACACCCAAATTGTATTCTAACCCTTTGAACGTTAGGCCACCGAGGCGGGTCTGGCACTTATTCTTCGTGACCACCCTGTGGGTCACAATTAAATAATTATTATATTATAAAAATTGTGACACCATAGAGATTAATTTATTAATTTTAGGTGTAGAAATAAGGTATCCAGTTTATAGTTTGCACACCCGCATTAGCGTGGAGAGCGTTTGGGTGAAAACACATTGGTATTTGAAACACCAAAGTGGACCCGACCGGGAATCAAACCTCAACCCTGTTTTTCATCGGCAAGAGAGTTTATAGATATCCTGACACCTTAAACCGCTTGACAATCGTTGTAGTTCCGAAATTTAATTTCCTGGATGAGTATATTATATTTCTTAGAATTCAGAAAAAGTAAAGGAAATGTTAAATTAGTGTTGCGAAATGGTATGATACCAAAATATAGAGTTCCTAAAAGTTAATTATGAAATTATATTCCATGGATATGTCGTCTTTGATTTAATTAGACTACCCAAAATATTAATTTCTTTAATTAAAAATCATAATAAAAACTTTAGGGCAAATTTGGACTTACACATTTATTGTGAACAAAGATTAGAAAATATTGAGGTATGAGGAAGACAGAATATTTTAAAAAGAAATTGGAAAGGTAAGAGAATTTTTAAATATAAATTATTGTGTGGTAGCCCACAGATAAAACCTACACCCGGCACAATAGATGTTTGTGTGCACTGTGGGTAGATTTTCCCAATATGATATATCATTGTGATTTTCCTGTCTCCTCTCCACGCTAATGCGGGTGCATTTACTTTAAGCTACCCTACCAATCCCTGTCCCCTTGGATTAAGTCGTTTTCAACCTAGATCTGAAACGTAGGCTACCAATATACACATTTAAATAACTTAATTCTATAACATATTTTTATTATTGATAAAGGGGAAACCACCCAATGATTAATTATTCGGCTATGCCAGGAATCAAACCCGGGGCCCTTAATTCAGTAGGCACACAATTTACCGATTGAGCCAAGGTGGTGGACAATAATGGATTATTACTGTACATAAATATCTGAGTATGATTTTTTTTAATATCAATATTTCATGTTTGTATTGAAATGCAACATATTTTAAAGACAAATATTGAAAGTGAGCAGAGAATTATGGCCTCTAGGAGGATAAAAATTAGAGAGTGAGAGAGATCTGTTATGTTTGCCCGTTACAGGGAAAATCTAAAATTGTGTTTTCAAAGAAACACGACACAGCCGTTTCGAAATTTCGGTAAACAAAGTAAGCGGTTGATGCATCTCATAAATTTTTGTGTTACAGAAATTTGTAAAATATAACACCGTTCTCTCAAAACTAGATGATCTCTTATTTTTAATATTTGTCCTTTTATCTCTTCTTTATATTATCAACCACTAGGTATACACTCTTTTTTTGTCGCTGCATAATAGTCTTCTCTTCTTTAATATTAATCTATATTTCCGGTTTCTTTTTAAAAAAAAAATCCACCTATGTGTTTGCCATTTGGTTTTCTCAAAACAAAATGACTTCTTCAGTTTTCATTGATTTAAGTTTAATCTTATTTCCCAATTCTCACCCCTCCTGTGTGTAACCTATTTGGTATTTTCAAAACAAAATGGCCTACTCGGGTTCACTGGATTGATTGAAATTCCACTCTCTTTCATATTCTCAATCCTATATAATGACCATTTTCTTATCCTAAAACAAAATGGCCTCTGCTTCATTATTTGACTTAGCATTTTAGGCCATCCAAGCACCTGAAAAATTGGAGACCAGAGAGAAAACACAGATCATTTTTTTGTGTTTTGGTAAAAATAAGTAAAATTAAAAAAAAAAATACTGGAATATTTGTGAATTTGGAACATTTAAATAATAGGTCTCTGCATAGAAGAAAGATCTAACTGAAGAACTACGTAAGCTTGATGATTATAAAACAACTATTATATTTCCCATCATCCTTTTATCCCTGGAACATTGGGTTGTATATTGACTGCATATTTCTAAGCACCAACTACATTACTTTATATTGGCTAATTTTATATTTTTTAAATGTTGATTTATCTATACTTCTTTTTGGTTGACCTGGCGATATAGGAGTAAGGTGTCGGACCTCTCTTCTGAGGGTCCTCGGTCCCAGCACAGATTTGTGAATATTTGGAATGCCAAGCCTCCATCGTGGTTTGGATTCCATGTTAAACCGTAGGTCCTCTATTTCATCTCACAATTACCCTACCATTACACATTAGCGTAAGTGCGTAAAATCCGAATGGGTAGTAAGATGCGGTGCTAATAATAATAATAATAATAATAATAATAATAAACTTCTTTTTAAAGTGTTTGTAAAAATTATAACTCCTTCTGGAACACACAGGGAATTTTGTATTAGTAAAAATAATGGCAACCTGAATTTCCTCTCCTTGTCTGTATCCTCCCAGACACAAGCCAAGCAAGAGAACCCCGGTTTTGGCACAGATTGGACGGGAAACACATTAATTTGTGCGCTGAGTTGACCGGCATGCGTGACCCCGCGACAACTTGACTCTTGTGTAGCTGGCATGAATGAATAGCTTGCTCTGACTTTGAATGTTCAGTTCACTTCATTTACGGATGAATGATTCATCTCCGCCCGGGCGGGGGGGTTAGAGCCAATCAGGTCACAACACTGACCCGGCTATCATCTGCCTCGGCGCTCTTGTCCGGTGTGTGTGTGTGTGTGTATAGGCGGACCGTCATTTTCTTACTCATCCGAAACGGTGTGTTGTGCTTTATTTTTTGTTAGCACCACATCTTACTACCCGTTCGGACTGTACGCTTGAATTAAAAAATATCTACAAGCTTTTTATGATTTTAAACGTAATTTCCAAACTATCCCACGCCACGCCACGCTATGTACTAATAATTATGCTAATGTATTAGGGATGAGAGAGGTTTAATCTAAACAACTATTACCCGTATTTGCGTGGAGAAAGAATGGAAAACTATTTATGAAAAATCACCCTCAGCACACCCGACCGGGATTCGAACCCTCACTTCGCCATCATAGGCAGTATAGTATACTATGAGAGTGATGCCTTAGACCAGCGTATTTCAACCGGTGTGCCGCGAAGGTTCAGCAGGTGTGCCTTGGGAATTTGGGGAAAGATAAAAAAGGGAATGAGAAAATATGTTATGAATACAAATAAATCTTTTTAGATCTATTAACTCCATGACTTCAGCCCGAAATCGAGCCTAATCGACCGAGCGGCCGCTGTTGTTGTGTTAAAGCAGTGGTTCCCAGCCTGGGGGGCGTTTAGCGCGTCCAGAGGGGCGTGGGATAGTTTGGAAATTACGTTTAAAATCACAAAAATCTTGTAGAGATTTTTTAATTTTAATCACTTTTCTGAAGTAATTAAGATAATCCATCCTTTTGGTATTGACAGCACTGCCTACCAGTTGTAATTAATTCTGTTACAAGCCTAAAGTGTGCATGCACATGCTTATTTTCAAGCTAGCAAGCTTTGAATTTATCCCAAAATTCCCCTCGCTACACCCCACCTACAGAAGATTTCAAACTCAGACTGAAGGAGCCCTTGCACCAGAAAGAATAACTGATGAAATCCTCATAGTATGTTTTAATGTTATGAACATTCAAAAACGACAGTTAACTTTTACAAAAATAAAAGTACTCAACAAACAGAAAGCTCACATATTCTGGCTGCACCATTGGCAAATGTCCTCTATTAATGATCAGTTATAAAAACTTATGCTATTTTATATTGTTAAAAACAAATAAATAATATTATGAAGCTTGAGATAACTGGCAAAGCACAAGTGCTTTGTTGAGCAAAGTTTGAAAAACGCTGCCCTAAGCTACCATTGCTCCACGTGCAACTCCGCCGAATCTTCAACTCTGACTCTAATAAAAACCAAACAGCGTTTCCGTCTTGAAGTGGAAAGCTATTTCCGGTGGGTGAGCTCTTGTCAAATATCAAACACAATATTCAAGAACTGATGAAAACAAGACAATGACAGCCATCACGAAAATCTTCAGTCATATTTTATACCACTATCCTGCTGGTGTTATATTGATTTTTATATAAGATCAAGAAGTGACTAGAAAGTATAAAAAAACTTTTTTATATAAATATTACAAAATATAGGGGTGAGTTTTATTATTTATCAAAGGGGGCGTCAGTGAAAAAAGTTGAGAACCACTGTTTTACAGAGAGTGAGATGGTGGAACCTTTTCAGTTTTATAAAACGTTTCAGATTATTATTTTTTCCCCCCAGAAATTGTTTTGCCTATTATATTGGAACAAATGCATTCTAGATATCCCCCATTTCTAAAGTTTCTCCTTCAGTGAAATATGTTATTTTTTGTTTAGGGAGCCATTAATTAATAAGCTAATGTTGTAAAATCAACATTGTTGGTACCTTCATTAACATTCTCATTGCTATAGAAACAAATTTAACGTATTTGATGAAGTTTAAAAATTAATAATAATCAATTTAGACTTTAATTACAAATATAGTGTACTTTACATAACAATGTAAATATCGAGGAACATCATCAACCTTGTTTATTTTATATCAGTCCGGCACCTTAGCTCAGTCGGTAATGTGTCTCTCTATTGAGCCAAGGGTCCCGGGGTTTGGTTCCTGGCATAGCCGACAAATTTATCATTTGTGACATTTGGATTTCCCTTTTAACATTGATGAATTAATCGCCAGGGGCTGGATGTTGGGTTTATTCTAGAGTTAAGGTAGTTTATAAGTCTTGTGCTGATATAATTAGTCGGTTCAGAAAGTGAATGTTAAATACCTCAAATAAGTAAAAATAGAAATTTTAGAACACAAGTTTGTCATTCAAGACATTACGAATGGTTTCTCAATAATGAAGATAATTCTAAAAATAATTTAGCACACACTCTAAAACTCTTTATTATTTGTAAGACGTTGAAATCAGAAACATTATCAAATGAATTAAAACGAAGCAATACCAGCATCTATTCCAGTTCTCTCTTAACACTCACGAATCGAACACAGCGTTTGGTGATTGATTGTGTCTGTACTAGAAAATGTTCATCTCCACAAGTAAAACGCGTCGAACCGGAATACCAATACGCCTTCATCGCGGTTTTTATTATATTAAGGGGGGCGGCGGAAATCCGCACATGGACTTCGATATGATGATTGTCGAGGGGATTGGGGGGGAGGGGGTCAACGTGACTCTCGTTTTCACACCTGGGCATCGGACAGGTGCTGTTCTATCCGTTCGCACACCTGGTGTCCAGTGACATTGGCGTACCTGGGGAAAGTTTTCACAAGGGAAGAAGGAATACGTGATCGAATACGTGATCGGTCACCACATGATCACCTCTGAATAAATGATATTCTACCAATCATGGTGGGCACGTGGTCTAAGCGTCAAGCTCATTTAGACTGATTTGCTGGGGGGCGGGGGGGATAAATTGTTCGAATCACGGCTAGGTTNTAAAAAGTATTCCACTCTCCCTCCATACAAATGCGGGTATACTTATTCTAAAATATAACCTTCCTAATCCCTAAAACCATAAGCGTAATTGGTACATAAGCTTATAAGCCGAACGGTCGGTAAAATGTGTTGCTAAATAATGTGCCTTTTATAATATGCATCCTCCAAGCCAAGTGCTTTTCGGTTTACCTACTGAGCTAAGGGTTTTGATCTCTATTCCAGGCAAGGCTGTAAAATGAATGAACGGCGAAATTGGAGATTCTGTGGTACTGGCTATTTGATCTGTTCTAAAATAAGTTATTTTATAAGTCGCGTGCTTATACTATCATTTGTATCAGAAAGCACAATTTAAATTCTCTAAATGGCAATAGTAATACAAATTTAATTGCATTTAAATAAATGTCAATTTTTCAGCAATTGCATTAATACATTGATATTTTATCAATGTTTTCTACACTGGATTTGGTTTCAAATGCTCTAAAATAGGGGTCGAAAACCTTTTTGGGCCGTGATCGATTTATAAATCTATCAAAGGTCCCACGATCACCCATGATTTATCTTCTCTAATTCCCCCACCCCCCATTTTATAGCTCTTTATATTTTAATAGGCCAACTTTAATGATTATGTCCCCTCCCATCTACTAAGAAAATATAGAATTAGTAAAATGTGTATTTTCAAATTAAACTACCTATTCTTGTATACATGTTATAAAGTTATATAAGAACTCTATCTAAAACTATAGTGAAACATATTATCCTATTAAGGACTTTGCCTACCCGTTACGTCATGACAAATCAAGCTGGGATGTCCCAAGTAAATGAATTTACGTTTTATTCAGCGAGTTTTAAAAAATCATTCTTAAATAATTTAAAAAATAGTCCTACATTGTCACAACTTTATTTTTTATTTTGAACTAGTTTTATATAGACGATTTTTTTTATAAATCTTCTACAAGTTAGGCTATTTGGTTTAGTCACGGAAATGGCCTGTAGGAGCTTTCCTGCCATGATGTGGATTAAACAAGTCCGTGGTAGCATATCTCATTTTAGAATAGGGAACATGTAATTTTAAAAAGCAAGTAAATGTTTTCAAGGCGCGAATAGTACAGGAGTGGGTAAACTCGTCAGAGGAAGAGGGGAAGTTTTATCACTTATTAAATAAACAAGAGGCCTCACAGGGTGAACCGCTCATTTTATTCCCTCTTTTTATATTCCTTACATTGGTGCCTATGTGTGATAATCCATAGACTGCTTCGGTGCGTCAATATAAGATGCAACCCGCTTCAAAATATCCAAGTAGGCAACGTCTTTTATAAGCGCGGATACTTTTGAACACTGGCTAGTTGCCAAAGGACAGGGTGTTTCCAGTTCAACATAATTTTGGATTGTGATCAATTTAATATCTAATGTAGCAGAATCGAGGTGACTAGAGATGGAATAAATTTCCTGAAATCTATCTTCAATAGCACAATGAGGAAATTGGTTTAAAATAAGTCTTGAAACTGGCACTAGCTTCCTAAACTTGGCGAATCTAATCGACTTTTTGTGTGCACACATGAACTTTTGAACAAACAATAAATAAATACTATTTCTAGTTATTATCATTACTCGTTCGAGATGTATATTACGCTAATGTGATAGGAATTATAACGGTATAACTTAGAGGAAAGGCATTCGCACTTTCGTGGAAGAACAGTATGAAACGTTTAAGAACATATGTAGTCAGTATACTCGGCTGGTATTCAAACTCTGACCTCCACATCACTGTGGCCAGTAAAACTAAACGAGCTTGACATTCAGACCACGTGTTCACTAACGTATTTTAGAATTAATTAAGTGTGATGAAGTTCGACACCTTAGCTCAGTAACGTGTGTATCTATTGAACTAAGGGTCCCAAGTTTGATTCCCAACATGACCAAAAAATATAGCATTGGTTAAATGTGGATCTACCCTTTTAGAGTGACGAGTTAACGGCCGGAGTTTGGATATTGTGTTTGTTTTAGAATTAATTTAATCTATAAGTCATGTGATGAAATGAAAAAAAAAAGTGTAGTGAAAAATATCAAAAGAAATAACCGTGTCTGAAGCATGAATTTATTGATTTAACTATGCTCAGCATCATGCTTATCAACGATTTAATCTAAGTGGCGAAGATATGCAGTGTGGTTTATAGGTAACCCACCCACATTAGTTCGGAGAGGGATTGGGAAAATCTCCCCACATTACATACGGCAGGGATTGTATCATTACAGAAATACCTCGCTCTTTCATCGTGTTAGGGACCAGGACCCCTAATTTTGAAATTTGTGAGAAAACTCGCAACTCATGATCTCGCAAACTGGATGCTGTACCAAAACAGAACTAGTTTAGAAATGTTTCTATGGTTTCGTGTGTCGGTGTGTGACGTTTCGTATACGACTAAGTTTTCATTCTGACAACACTGTTACACCAAAGGATTGAGTCACGGCGCCATTGTTCGAGATACGTAAATGAAACTAAATGCTATTATTGTGTTGAGTATATCATTTGCTACGAATTGTTTGGTTTTATTAGGAACCCATTTTCCATTTGCTTGCAACTAAGTTTATTGTCTCAAATTTTGCTCAGATAATATAAGTATCATTTAATCATATAAATTATATCACAAGCTATCTTAGCTCATTTGGTAGCGTACTTGTCAGTAACTTTGAAGGTCACAAGATCCATCCAACTATATTATAAAATTGTAATTTTGTCTGAATAAAAAATAACTTTTTAGTTTGAATTTAGTATAGCCCTATTTATTTTCGCAACTATTTTTAAAACATAAATATGGGCTAAAGTGTTTCACAATGCTAATCATATTTAGCTTGCTAAGACTTATTTTTAAATATGCACGTATTTATGTGATAAAATCTATTAATTTAGTTTTTTTAATAATCCACTACACACAACGTTTCTAAGTTAATGTAGGTACTGCCTTTAAATACCTTGTTTAATTATTTTTTAAGGAGAATATTGGTGTAGTCTATTTAGGGTAAACTATTTTTTATATATTTTTTATAAAACTACAACAAATGATATGCTTATTTATACAATTTAAAATGAAAGGTTATTTTTTTTCAGTTTGATAAAATAAATTAGTGGAATCAGGATTTGAACGCGAGTTCCCTAGATTATGAGGGTGTTGTGTTGCCAAACCAGTCAAGTTACCATTTTATGCTAAGAAGAAAATTAAGATATAATATTGCAATTTCACTCAAGCCAATATTTTTACTGAAGGGTTGCACGAATCGTCCATTGCAATAATATTTTTTTACTTCTGGAAATATAATTTGCACAATGGTAGATTTACTTCAACAACACTTTTCTCAGAAGTTTGCAACCGAAAATGAGGATGGCGTCTATTTTGATTTATGATGGTTTACTCGCCATACAAGCCCTGTCTCGCAAGGTGTGAGGCTGGCAAGTAGAATCCTCTCACAAGTCGCTAGTGTGACGTAAGTTTTCACAGCTCAGACGTTTCAAAATGAGGGGTTTTAGAGATTGTGTGCGAGATGCGAGCGAGCAACGCTTTATCTTCTCGCAACTCTTACGTTTCAAAATTACAGGTTCAGAGCACTCACGAAAGTCGAAAATAGACGAACAGGGAATTATAACCTTTATTTTGCTTGCAAGTACATTATGGCTGTGTTTATCATTTCACGAACAATACTTTCTTGGTTTAATGTCCCATACCCACGTATGATGGTTTCATATTTAATTCAGTATAGAAACTTTTACTGAAATAAATATGGCAAATATCATTTTAAAAAATCAGTTAATTAGCTACTACGTACGTGCATTCATTTACATGGTCATTGTGTTCAGCCTTGTTTTGTGAATATTACTTATAAAAATAAAGTTCCTCTCATACAATGGTAATATGTGTAAATTAAAAATGTTTTGCATATTTTGTAACCATCCGGCATTTATTTTAAATTAAATTCTATAAAATACATTTTATTAAAACCATTACCTCAATTTTAGTTTCAAAACCAACATCACTGTTCAATTTGCTAAAGTATAGCTTCTGAGTATTCACCTTTAGTCAAACATCGTTGGTTGACCTATAACATTACCAAATTGCGCTAAAGCTATGACGAGAGCTACTTGTTTTGCCAATAGTTGCCATGATACTGTGTCGTTAACATGGTAAAAGTTGATTTCTACTTAATTAGGCTCTGAATCAAGATCAAAACATATAGAGAACATAAATTTGCATCTAAAGAAAATGTTCCCGCATTTAAGTGCAGTTAGATTGGTAAATTATTAAGGTGTACATTTTTCAACACCCATTCGATCGAGAATTTAACTCCGATCTCCACGCCAGCCAGCAAAACAGTTAAGATAACTTTAGACATCGTGCCTTAATCAGTGAATTTAATAAACTTGCATAAAGACCAAGGTAGAAGGAAGGCCTAGGTCACTTTAATCTTATCGGCGTCACACAAATGAAAGTGCTTCACTCTAGTAGCGACATTTGGAAACCTAAATTTAATTCAGCTTTGATATCGTTCATATCGACAACTATGAGAATCTTCCATCATAGATAAGATAACGGATTCGTTTTTGTAAGTTTTATTTATCATGTTACCATCTGCATCGGTGGACACGTAGACTAAACGTCGAGATCGTCTGGTATGTTTTGTATATAACGGAAAGGTTAGGTCTCTGGTCCTGGTAGTTGCGTCTACAAAGGGTTTTTTTCCCCGTGATTCACTCATGCACATTTCTTGTGTATCTGAGTGCAGATTTCCTAGCTGGATAATAAGACGTGGTGGGAGGGGTGGGGCGAGCTAGTGTATATTTGCGTATACTTTTGTATTTAAGATTAACCGAAAACTAGGAAAACTACGACCTCCACTATCACCAAATTACGCCAAAATGTCCATGATAGTTTCTTATTTTGCTAATAATCACCATGACATACGGTTGTTCACACTTGTACTGAATTACATATGGGAACATCGGCCTTGTGTAGGGAGAATAATCCCTTAAGATTAGTTCATACAAAAAAAATTAAGATCGAGACTTTTTCGTTTGCTGAGTACACGTTTTTCCTTAAGTTTGTTTTTGAATTCTCTGATTAATACGTAAAAATAAATATTATAGATCCACACAATCATAACCAACGGTAACAGAGTCCCTCAGGGGAGAAAAAAAGACGTGTGTGAAAGCACCGAAAACTTCATCTTCACTTAGAAAATTCGTCATCTTTGACTTCGATTCGAAAGTACAATTCTGGATTCGACAGTTACAAAGCTTCGCCAATAAAAATATTTAAAGTTAAAATACACATTTTTTTTTTCGATTTAGTGCTTTTTTATACCCTTTGTTAACCCTCAAATGTTGCAAGCTTACATTTTATGGTTCTACTTTAGCGTGGCTTATAAGAAAGGGCCATAATGGAGTCCGTCAAGGTAAGATGATACCTTTCAGGGTAAACGAGGCGTACATCAGTTAAAATTACAAAAATATAACATAAATATACTACATAATAGTATCATTTATCGGCTTAGGACGAAATATAACATTTTGTAAATTATATTTAATAGGTATATATACAGCTAATTTTGTTTTAAAATTAAGTATTCGAACTTGGTTTCGATGGTAAAATGGTTCCCCTAGTGCACAAACAAGTATACACCAGATCCTCAGCCTTGTGGAAGTTATGCTGTGCTCCTTGAACCAGGTTGAGTACATCAACACTGGCGTTCGCTAGTGTCAATGCTCACTGATAAAAGCCCTTCGAAATATACAGATGCTAAAAGACATGTTTGTCATAAAGGGACCATTGTAATCGTAGTGTGCAGTTTGCTTAAGCTTTTTGTGAGGTAGGATTATGTGAATAGGGGGTTGGGTCTCTAGCTGAACTTAGCTTTGTGAAAGCTAGCCGATTTACTCGAGAACGATATATGTTTACCTACAGTAGCCCCATGGATTCTTTGGTGCTGACTGACAGCTCACCGCTGACAGCCGATGGCTTTGAAAAGTTACCAGACCAAATTATGTATCCCTACGCCGAACCACATGACCTGCAATAAACATGTTTTTAGCAGCTGTCACTTTTGACAGTTAAAATTTAGGTATATACCTAAATGTTGACTGTCAGCTGTGAGCTGTCTGTCAGCACCAAAGAAGCCATGGGGCTACTGTATATCTAGCGAAATCATGTTTATAGTGAGCTTCTTTTTTCTTGTTTGTGCCCTAGTATCAATTTTACAGTCTTCTAATACAGGCACAAGGATATAAGGATACTACTATAGTGTGATGCTACGCCTGGTTCGAGCTGTATTATTACCGACCTAAGCTACGCATTATCCGTGGGGTCAGACAGGCTCTTAAGTTGGTTGCCTTCCTGAGCACTGAGACGCGTTTCAGATATCCAAAAATCCCGCGTTATTATTTTAAGAAATCATTTGCTATTTCAAAATATGATTCATGCTCAAAATAAAGCTAGCTGTAAGGTATCAATAAGCCCATACACAATTAAAAACCTGGCATTTTAAGTTTAAAAAATTAAAATATATATTTCAGTAATATTCATTATAGTTGTAGCAAAAATAACTAGAAAATTATAATATAAGAAACGTACTTAGATGTTACATATACTTAAATTGATTGGCATAACTTCTTTGGTCAATTAAGTCAAGATAAAAATAATCAACATAACGTGCAAGATGATTTATTTAAGAAAATACCTAATTTATCAAGAATTATGAAGTGTTATTGTACCTGTTTTAATTGACTTCAAAATTCATGATAAACTAGGTCTTTCCTTAAATAAATCATCTTGCACTTTATGTTTCCTATTTTTATCTTGACTTAATTGACCAAAGAAGTTATGCCAATCAATTCAAGCAAATGTAACATCTAAGTACGTACCTTATATAATAATAAAATATATATTTAAAAAAAGTTAAATTAGCTTGTATTCAACGACGTTTCACTCGTAAATATCGCAGTTTTGAGACCAAAGAGAAATGCTGGAAACATAGATCTAATCTAGCCTTCCTCGTGGCTAAACTAGCTCATAACAGAACATAATAGGGTAATCGAAGAATGTTTTAGTTGTTTGGAAGCGTCAGAACTGATATTCCCGTAAGAAATAATGGCAGTATGAGCATATTTTCCTTCAAGACTTACTGATTTTTTTTTGTTTGGTGGAGCTAAATTATAGTAGAATTCTGATGGTAAAAACTGTTAGAAAATTTGTTTACGGCCACCTATAATAACATTTTTCTATATTATTAGTAGGCCTATTATTACATAGTCATTGTGACAGCTCCGGATCACATGATGACGTATGCATGCATTAAAGTAGAACCAGTAGCCTTTCTGCTGTCAGTTAAGGTTCTTCTTATGGAAATTCGACAGTATATAATGCCCTGGGATGGTTTCATAGAAATGGTTTTTTCTCATCTTAATACTTATGGTGACATGTGACGCTGTTGCACCGAGGCAAGGAAGGGTATTCTTCTCCAGCACTGAATAGAACGGGTGGGTGTGGCACTCAGGGGCTGCTAGGCAAGCGCCGATATCGATTATCTCGAGTTGGCCAGGTATCGACCCTCTCTCTCTCGCGCGTCGTGTCAAGGCCATTTCTCCTACTCTCTCTCCATCTCTCTTTCTCTCTCGACAACCATATCGTGTGCAAGGAAAACAACTGTTTGAGTCTCTGTAAGATATTATAAACGGTCAAATAAATATAAAAATAGCTTTTGGGAGCATTAAAATAAATAATTTAGTGTAGCCAACTTTGATAAATAGTCACTAGAATAATTTTATCTTTCAGCTGTCAAGAGTTACATAATAGTATATCAAAAGCGACAGATCGTTTATTCTGCTGGTTTACTGGCGATCAGTAAATATCATAGAGAAATATAAGAGATTTTTTTTTATAAATAACTAATAGCAATAAGCCCGACAAAATTGCATGAGACTTCCAATTAAATTCGGATATATTTTCTCTTAAATTATACCCTCATAATCCCTTCCCCATTGGCGTAACTATTCGGGAATCGTGGCTGGGTAATAATACGTGATGCTCATAAATACTTATATTATTACTATTACTATTTTTATTTTACTGGTATTGACACGTTGTCAAAAGTGACCGTTGCAGCGCATATTATTTGGCCTGAAAAACAGGAAAAAAGCTGGTAAAGTCAGGGAGTTTTATTTTACCAGGAAAGCCTAAGAAAAATCAACGAAATTAAAAATAGTTTGATGAATTTTCAGATATTTTTGCGACGATTTTTAAAATATGAATAATTGTGTCAACTAGTATAATATATATTTAAGTTTAATTATATATATATATATTATGGCAATTATTACAAATGGTGTTTTTTCAAAGTATGTCACGTATTAAATAAGAAAATCATGAGAGTAACGTGATTCTTTTTATTTATAGTTTTGTAATTTCAAAAGACTGTAAAAAATACAGCTGCATGAAAAAACTATAAAATTCAAAGAATTTAATTTTTTTAATAGAGCGTATAAACCATGTCAAAAATATTGTTATTGCTTAGAATGCTTAACGTGCGCTTCGGCACATGACTTACAAACTAACTAGATTCTAAAACAGACACAACACTTAGCCTCCGGCCATTAATTCATCATCACTATGAAGGTGTAAGCACCATTTTACAAACTATAACATTTTCACCCACTCCACGAGATTTTAATCCGGAGCCCTTGTTTCATTATGCAGAATTGCTATCGACAAGCAAAGGTGTAGGATAATATCGAACTATTTTTTCAGGGCTGCCACGCATTTGGAGAACTAGGAGAAGCGGGAAAACCAAGGAATTTTTAATGTCAAGGGGGAAAAACCTGAGAAAACTCAGGAAATTTTACAAAAATATTTAAAACAAGTACTGGAATAGATGTGAATTGTAAACATTAGCACTACACTATATTTAGTAAGCAGTTTTAGTATGGAAGAAAAAGGGAACTGAAAACTAATCACGCTAATTCGAACACTTGTCTTATCCTCCCCGTGCCCCTTTCCCCACCGAAATATTGGTTCTTGGTTGGAAGCGACCGTTCTCAGAGATACCTGTGTTGGGAACGACCACTAAAATTAATCGTGTTCAGAGCGACCAAACCTGTTTTAAAATCTAATCCAAGCGGATAAGTTAGGTATGTGTCGAAATTAAATAATTTTGTTCATTATTAACCTATCCTAACGTTTTTTTTAGCACCTGTTACAAAAACTTCAGTAACTGTGTGTCTACCTCCTTGTAGCGATCTAATTGTATACACACACACACACACACACACACACACACACACACACACACTGCTATGCTTGGGATGTGTACCACAATTAACTTTTTACAGACCGTCTCAATTTTGGCTGGCTGCTAGAATTTAAACTGAGCTAATATTGAACGTTGTTAGTGATCCAGAGTAACTATATTACTAACAATTAATTTAAAGATAAAAATAGACTAATTGAAAACTTTGGTTCATATTGTGCGGGCTTTTTACGCGTATAATAAAAATAATACGGCTTCTGTACGGTTTTCAAGGAATGCATCTACTAGCCCAAAAAAAAATATTAGTACTAAATAAATAGATTATAGCTTCCCTTCTCCCTCCACCATGCCAGAGATTTCATCAACAGGAGTGCGTGTTGATAAGAAAAAGTCATACTAAAGTGTGCATTTAAATTATTTTGTTTTGATCGATAAAATTACATTTCTTGCGTAAAGTGCAAATTTATGTTAAATATGCGATTATTATGAGTTTAAAATAAAACTGAAAAAAAAGTAAAAAAATCTACCCCTGGAGGGACTCGAACCCTCAATCCCCGGCTTAGGAGGCCGATGCCTTATCCATTAGGCCACAGGGGCGGTTGAGAATGAGAACGCGCGTCACCTATCTTAAGCTAAGAACATGAAATCGTATTCTACGTATGAAATTCTTTTGATGTGTACATATTATATTAACAAGCATTAATATAAATGTATTTTTTAACACTAAATAAAGTGCATGTATTTTAAAACCTAAAGCTTTGATGATGATAGTAATAATAATAATAAAGTTACTGAAACGACGTGGCTTAAGAGTAATCGCCATTACGCCCGACTCCGACCCGAGAATTTAGGAGTTTGAATCTCAACACGGTGCAATGGAGTCAGCCACTTACAACGTGTGATTAACCATCCTCGCTCCAGGCAAATGCTAGGTATTTTCCTTAAGGTAATCCTAACTTGTACTGTTTCCTTTTATTCGAATAAATGTTGTACTTTGAATATAATTGCTGTGTATAATATATATATATATGATATTTCATTGTACACTTTCTGAACCAAAAGAATATATCAGTACAAGACTTGTAATATAATTTTTTAAACAGACTCATCATATACCTGCTAGTACGTGATTCATTTGAGTACTATTTCTGGTTAGTGAAATGTGCGGTGTTGATATGTCATATCAGTGATATTCAACCTGAGTACGCGTACCCTCACAGGTACGTGAAGACATTTTAAGGGGTACGTAAAATTTAAAAAAATATTTATTTACACACATATATATCACACCTAAAATGTGTTATTTTGAATACATTTTTTTTTAAATATTTTAAATGTTTATTACAGAATATGTGTAGCTTGCATTATGCACTAACAACTTTGAGGGTACAAAGTTGAAGATAGACTATATCTTGGGGTACCTTAAGCGAAAAAATTGTTTAATACCATTGCGTAATATTATAGTGATCCGCCTCGGTGGCGTAGTTGGTTAATGCACTAGTTTCGTGTTGAGCTAGACTGCCGAGGAGGGAAAGACCCGAGGTTTGAATCTCGGTCGAGTGAATTGGGGTAGTTTTCCCTAAATTGTTTTCCACTCTCCCTCCACGAAAATGCGTGTTCACTTCCTCTAAATTCAACCTTCCCAATTCTTAATCCATTAGCGTAATTTGTACTTAAGTGTATATTCCGAATGGGTAGTAAGACGCTGTGCTAAATAAATATATTATAGTTGAAGCGTGGATAGTTCCTTATAGTATGTCTTGTAGCACTTCGTTTTGATGTTTAATATATGTATATATATACACACACACACACACACTTTCACACACCCCTTGTTTTCTTACGAATGGATATATCTGGCAGCTATAAGAAGCTACTAGATCTACTTTTACCTAGTCATACGTCAAGTCATATAAACTGTATCGGACACTTTTGATAGGCTATTATGAATTCCTATAAAGATAACACTAATAAAATAATAAAAATGTTATCAAAGGTGATCGCACAAAATATGTTTGTATTTTCTAAAAAGTGATTTAAATGTTCATTCGATATAGAATCAAGGTATGGCTACATAATTGGTGAAGTGTAGATATATTCTTGAACTCTTCGGTTGTGTTCATACACTGTTTACCAAATAAATAGTTTTATTTGTAGACTAATATTGTATATGTTTGGTTATTAAAACACCGATTAATTTTGGTGTTCAGCTATAACAAGACACAAGTGTGAATATGATACTTTTTAATTTATTATTTTATGTACTATAATATATCTTGTTGCCACAGCCGCAAAACGAAAAACATTATAGCTTTATTAATTTTTTGTTTGTTTGTTATTTCATTAAGTTAGGAAAACGTTAAAATCATACTTAGGAAAGTACTATTAGGGTCGTTTGATAACACTTTTTATTGATAATATAGTATTACCAAGCAAATAAAAATTATTTTCGGATAGTTTTACATTACCTAGTAACGTTCAGCCAATAATTGCAATAAAGAACCTTCTGAATGCGTTCACCTTACACCCTTCCAAGCACGAGTGCCTTATAGTTCCTTGTTGCATACACTGCTGGTGTTTTATATCTATAAAATTGGTCAAGTGTAGATAGCTCCTTGTTGCACTCCGTACCAATGTGCGTTACGTCACCTCCGACTCCTGGTAATGAGCAGGTAATGAAGGTAATGCACTTAGCAGTGATTCCATCTGTCCATAAGTGCTTCTTTACCCGAGACGGAACCATAACTTTCGTCCAAACTAAGTTTACTTTCAGTTGGGTACGTTGGTAACCCTGACTTCGTTAACCGGCTGAGTTGGATTGTGTGATGGGAAGATGGTCAGGGGGATTGTAGGAGGAAGAATTACATCGTATAGATTCTGGACCCCCAGAACCCCTTCACCGAGAAGTTGTGTAGGTCACCACTTGATTGTGTGGTTTTTTTTCCAATCCTTTCTTAAGAGCCAATCACAAGTCAGATTAACCGTGAAATTATATTTAAGATAACGCTCGAACCAATGATCGCATCCAACGGTAGTTTTCTATTTTATTCACTTGATAACACCGAAATTGGAACCAACTTATTAAATAATCATTTTTCAATTTTTTCGTATTGTTTTTTTAATATGCTAAATATGCTAAATATGCTGAATTAGTTTTTACTGGTCTTAGTTCCACTGTTTTCCAACGAAGCCATCAGAATACCGCACCACGATGCGACCTCTGGTTCGGGCTCTTCAAATGAAATGCTAATGCACTCCCTACAATATTCTTTACTTTATTTTTTTCCAACTCGTCACCCGACCCTACCCTCTTTGATCTCTCTAATACGGTTTGCAAAATAACTTGACTGCCGATGACGGGGGAGATCAGGGTCCAAATATTTGTTGGGCATACTGAGTGGTTTTCCCCTAAGTGGTTTTCCACTCTCCCTCCACGCCAATGTGGATACAATTCCTCAAAATGCAACCGTCCTCATCCCTACCACATTAGAGTAATTAGTAGACTATACATGCGTATAGCTAAACGGGTAGTGAGATGTAGTGATAAAAAAAACAACCGGGCCATATGCATATTTACACCAATGGGGTAGGGGTGAGAATGGTAGCGTTTTAAAGGAAATGTACCCGTATTTGCTTAAGGGGAGAAATCAGGGGGTGCTGAACAAATTTTAGAAACAATTAATCTCGATTAATCCGGCCAATATTTGAACCTTAACTTGACCTCTCACTGGCAAATCAGATTCGATGAGATCGATGCCTTAGCCCCGCGTGTCCACCGATGCTGGTTAAATTATTATTTTAAAAAAAATCCATTATTTAATGTCTTACTAGCTACTAGACAATGATTAAGGAATGTGTTCCAATTCTAATAATAATAATAATAATTATTATTATTATTATTGGAATGCCAGGACTCCACCGTGGTTCGGATTCCACGTTAGACTGTAGGTCCTCCATTTCATCTCACAATCACCCTACCATTACACATTAGTGTAAGTGCGTATAACCCGAACGGGTAGTAAGACGCGGTGCTTATAATAATATTATATAATATAATATATAATTATATTTACAGTTTAACGTGGAATCCGAACCACAGCGGAGGCCTGGCATTCCACACATTCACAATTTGTGATTAATAAACATCTTGTCAGAGGTGAAGGAAGGGTTTAGCAATCAGATAAACCTGTGACGGGACCGAGGATTGAGCCCCTGACCCCAGCACAGAAGCCTGACATCTTACCCCTAGACCACCAGGTCACCTTCTAATAATTAATCCGGCTTATGAATCACTTTATATTAGCTTTCTGGTATTGTGTATTCATAAGCCAAACAATATGTCTGCAGCTATAAGATACATTCTACCCACTCTGACGTTGCTCGGACTAAATGTTAAGTTCATCTGATCTGAGTGGCTGATGACAGGGAGGTCGAGGTTCTAATCCAGGCTTCTTTGCTTTATTTATCTATCTGTATCTTTAAGCATTATTTCTATCCGTACCATTGTTAAGGCATCAGGCTCGCTATGAATTGGGTAGCCGGTCTTGGGAAGNGGGGGGGCCGGGTTATCAAGATTTGAATATCAACAGGGTGTGTTGGGGAATAGTTGTTTTCCGTTCCTGATTTTTCACTGTTGGTTTTCTCTGCATCTCTTCCCAATAATGCGGATACATTTACTCTCCTTATACCGCTATCATAGATTAATCCTTTAAAATACCCCTGTGTTAAACCATACGAGCTGAACGAATCTTTCTCTTGCGTTTTAACTATATTGTATTAACCGACACACATTTTATCAACATGTTAATTACTTGTTTTTTACTCCATGCTTGACAAAATTAGCACTTCAAAACGTAGTTGATCGCGCTACGTACATCATTATTATGATCAATAAGCACTTATATGTGTTTAAATTACTTGCGTAATTAATGGTACTGGAATATTTATAAATGGCTTGGAATACTTATTTGCGCTTTACCATATATTTGTGTTGCTCTCAAATTATTGATAACCTACAATTATATTTGGATCGAATGGTTACAGTCACTCTTTTTATTAATTAGGCTTCCTATGTTCTGTAATTAAATTATATGGATGATTACCCCGTAATTTCTAGCTACTATTATTGGAAACGAGTAGGAATATAACTTTTCCGCCGTAACTATTAATGATTTTTTTACTCTCTCATATAAGTTAATCATGAAAATTTTAGACCTTTTTTTTATGATGAAACGTTTTATTTTACCCCCAAACTCAAAAAAATATTTTTATAATTCCTTATGTTTGTACCTAACCTGAAATTACCGAGTAAAACAGTTTAGTGGATTCCGTTCACACTCGATGTTTAGATGCTATAAGGTCATAACTTTGATGAGAAATCTTGGTTTTAATTCCAGCTCTAAAACTCGGAAAGCTTATTTTTGAAAATTCAAATCTTTTCCGAAAATATTTTTAACAATTTTGTTCAAAATAAATATCTTTGGAGTGATTTATACGATAAATAACGCAGTTCACTTGTGTCTCGGTGAACATCTACTTTAATTATAATTTACTTACAAACAATTTTTAAAATAAATTGGTCCCAGCTATGTACAACTATGTCATAACATTCATTTTTTACTTTCTCGCTATCTTAAAAGTAGAGAAAGTATTGTAATCGTAAAAAAAATCTAACTTTGAGATTTTGATAAATCTCGACGTTTAATGACCCCACGAATCCGAAAAAGTGGTTTTTGAACTTCCGACTGACTGTCTGTCTGTACCTCCAGCTAGAGTCTAAACTATTTTACCGATCGGGCTGAAACTTGTTATCTAGGGTTTTCATAGGGTTGCCGCGAGGCGTTTTTGGAATTGGATATCTAACCCTAAAATTAAGGGTAGTTTACTGAAGGGCCAAAAGAGAAAAAGTCGATTTTCTCAAAATCGGCTCTAACGGTTTTGATTAAATTTCATTTCAAAACATTTATAAATATTCCAAACAAAATGGCTACTCTCAATATTTCGGCAAAATGACTTTAAGGGCTTCTGTTTGATGCGTAAATTCACTCTTTTTTTTAGCTTTCAAGCTATACGTGTATATATATAATCGACTTTTTCTCTTTTCGCCCTTCAGTAAACTACCCTTAATTTTAGGGTTAGATATCCAATTCCAAAAACCCCTCGTGGTAACCACTACCACTACCACTGGATATATATCTTTTTAACTTTTTGAACACTAAAGGTAAAGTAATGCGACCGTAAAAAAAATCTAACCTGAAATGTTGATGGATGTCAACGTCTCATGATCCCCCAATCCCTAAAAAGTGGTGTTTGCAATACCATCTGTCTGTGTGTCTGTTTAAACTTAGAATTAAAAGTTGTTTAATAAAGGACGAAAAGGAAAAAATATATATATTTTCATTAAAATTCGTATTTAGGCGTTAATTAAAACTATAAACAAACTGGCTATTTTCATTTTTCCGTGAAAATTAATCTTAGGGTACTTTACAGAAGCGGAAATTTCCGTATCTCCGCAACTATTTGAGATACTAAATAACTAATCATTGCAAAATGGTAGTAAAATTAAAAATTAAAAACTTTTATATGAAATATATTTTTATTAAACCAATAATATTTGAGATATTGGAAAATATATCAATAAAATTTTGTGTGAGTTTTAGTTGTAAAGAGATACTACTTAAGTTTTAACGCAATAATTATCCAATGCCTTAGAGTAATTAAATATGAGTAAGTCTCTCAAAAAGTTTGTTATTTTTCCTTAAACCTCCTAGCAGAAATGATTTAGCTCCATTTTAGACGCATTAGTCAATATTTACATTTTTTCATTGGTTACAATTTATAAATGAGGAATTTAATAGTAATGCGATGACCTGAAGATGTGCAACACCTAGTAAAATGTTGAAAATTTTAATCGGAAGTCGAAATTTTAATACGAAGTGTTGACCCTTGTGGACCCAATTTTATTGGTCCAAAAATACAAATAAGGACATTAATTCTTTAAAAATAAAACTATAAAATTTAAAACCGGGACTCAAACATTTTTTTACATATGTATAGTGCAATTTATGCTTGGGTTTGCTAGTGTACATTATTCCGTTTCATATTTTTATATAACGAGTTTTGAGTAAATATCTATTTTTAAACAATAGAACGAGAAAGTTCGTGTGGAGTTCCGGACCATTTATTTAAATTAGCTATCTTGATATTAAAATCAAGGAGTTTTGAAAAGACAATTTCATGGACTAAATGGCATAATTGGCTGTATGGTTAGTGTGGAAGACATAAGCTCGCAAGCCTGGGCTTTACTACCTACTGACTGTAATCAATTTTTACATCCACTTCCAAGGGCAATACTGTTTGTTTTAGTATTTAAATACGCTTAAAAAAAGTGTTTTTTCCCCCACCCCTACTTCCTTCCCGCCTGAGCTATCAGCATCCATAAACCACGTAATGGTTTTTTTCTTATCCTTTTTACCCGCCTCACGCACCATGTAACACCAAGTATAAACGTTTATTTATCTTGACCTCTCCCCCCTCCAACATGTACCATGTAACTTTTCACATCAAGAGTGAATGTCATTATTTAATATGGAAGCTTTTGTAACACTAAAAGAGGGGCTCAGATTTAATACCACTCAAAATAGGAATTTATCTATGAATATGTTTATCAACGGGGAAAACGTGAAATATAATAATATTTTTTCAACATTGAATAAGATCTGTGTTACGTAATAATGTGATGTACCCACTCTTCCCTCATGTAACACCATGTAGACTAGCGCTCCTTTTCTCAACAGCGCTACGTGGCTTATGGATGAACCCATTAAATGAATGGGCTACGGATGAGAAAGGTAGACTTTAGAGGAAATGTAATCGTAATTGTATGTGGGAAGAAGGATGATTTCGGGTTCGATTCCCGTGCCAAGGTGTTATTTTTTCAACTCATTTTAAATATACATTGAAATTTGGTCCCCATTATACGGACAGTGCTGTAATTACAATGATTTGTAACCTGTGTGTTGACATTCAGTGGCGGATTTAAAAATTCTGCTCCCCTAGGCACAATTATAATATGCGCCCTCCCCCATTTTTTTTTTTGCCAAGGGCTTTGGGAAGTTTTGGTGAAAATAGGTGTTGGGGGAGGGGGTGAAAATTAGTATTCAAGAAAAGATTTATACGAAGGATAATCTGGCATGTACGTACATGCTTTACAGTAGCTTGAGCTTATATTATGAAGAAGGGGAGACTGATCTCAGTTACAAAGCGATTGCAAAGTACAGTTATTTAAAAAGAAATACTGTCGTTCTGACCTAAACTTAAACTATCCCGATAACGTTAGTCAATAATTTTTAAACGTAATTATTAAAAACAAAATATTATTATAAAAATGTTATCCAAAATGTGCCGCCCCCTAAAGCCGCCACCCTTAGGCCTGTGTCTAGTGGGCCTACAGTGTTGATCCACTTCTGTTGACATTAAATTAAATTTTGTTTTAAAAACTACAATCTTGTATTATATACTTGGCAGCATAACAGCTCTACCGAGTCGAAGACGGCTGTGGTATCTGATAGATCATATGTAGTTTCCACATGCCCATTACAGACTGAGCCTTAAACTATGAGTGCGTGCCGAGGATGGTGAGATTGAGGTTCGAATCTCACTCGGGTGAACTGGGATGGTTTTTCCTAAATAGTCTTCCACTCTCCCTCCACGCAAATGTGGGTTAACTTCCTCTAAAGTCAACCTTCCCAATCAATTCTTAGCCCATTAGCGTAGTTAGTACTTAAGCATATAAACCGAATGGGTAGTAAGACACGGTTCTAAAATAAAAATAAAACTATGAATGAATAAATTACCCTGAGCATGGGACGAATCCAGGATAGCTCAGTGGTAGAACATTGGCACGCTAAACCAAAGGTCCCGGGTTCAATTTCCATGTTCATAATCATTACATTTTTCAACTAATTTAAAATAATCAAAATATATATCTTTTATTTGTGTTTTTCTTATCTTTGGTCTGATGTTTCAGGTAAGCACCACTTCCACGTAACAAAGCTCTACTTCCTTCAACTGTTCTCTTCGCAGTTAAAGTAAGTACCGTCATTTGTGTCGGGGGGCGGGGTTCTATTCTATACAAAGGTGACCGCATCTCTCATATAGACCGCACCTCGGAAACTTAGGCGGATACTTGAAGTACACTTGGCTTGGCCTTGAAGTTATTATGTATATTCACATTTATGTACTCTCGAATTCAATAAAATAGGATTTGCAATTATGTCTGTCTATAGGCTACCTGAGCTACATCCGAAACGAGTATATAGAGTTCGGAAAATTTTGATATTTAAATACTATATGATTATACCTCGTGATTTTAATACTATAGTTTACTAAAAACTGATTTTTGAAAATTCAAAATTTGTTTGAAGTATATATAATTTGTTCTAGATCGATCTCTGGAAAATGTTTTTAAAATTTTGAATTTTTTGAAGAAAAAAAACTGCTCTAACAGTTTTTTTTAAATTATTTATATCTGAAGTGTTTATTACGAGTGACAAAATAGCATGTTTGTTTTTCTAAGGAACATTTATCTAGGGGTGCCTTACTGCTAACAGTTTTTTGAAAATCTTGTTCCAAACTGTATTAGATTCTAAAGGTAGGCGTACAACCGTTCGTATCGCATAGAATGGGCTGCTTTCTACATTATTATTTTGTATGAGAATGGGATGGGGGTGGGGCGCGGAATGGATAAAAACTAAACTCTGGGATTATTATCCGATTTGGTCCAACATGTCATATAGTGTGCACCTATCTTAAAGTGGAAATGTAGGGGACGCAAGAAAAGGGTTATTTTGCAGAATTTTTTTAGCAAACTTTTCTTTTTGTCCAAAGTAAAAAAATATTACTTCAATACAAACATAGAGTTTAATTTTATTCACATGGTAAAATCATCATTTCTTGAATATCTATCATGAGCATAGCAGCATTAGATTAGAAACTTTTTAAATTAAGAGAAAAAGTTGTCACTAAACTCCAGCACATCCTTGACAGATATTAAAGAAATGTTGATGTCACCATATGAAAAAAAAATCTTTAGGATTGTACTGAAGTGATATTTGATTTATTTTGACCACAACACGTTTTTATATAAAAACTACAATAACACCGACCTTTTCTCGAGTCTCTTACATCCGCGCCTTGATAGAAAGTACTGTTTGTTCGATTGTGACGGGCCGATTATTTTTAATATATACCAGATGAGAGGTCCTATGACGACCTAGCCAACAGAAATATTTCAAGCACGGCCTCTTTCTTACTAAATTATAATGCACATAGTGTCCCAAACTCACAGTATTTCAAGGTCCATGTTCGAAATATGCGCCACCAGCCTTATGTATTGTTTTAATAATTCACCTCTGACAAGACATCTTGTGAATGTGTGGAATGCCAGGCCTCCACCGTGGTTCGGATTCCACGTTAAACTGTAGGTCCTCCATCTCATATCACAATCACCCTACCATTACACATTAGCGTAAGTGCGTATAACCCGAACGAGTAGTAAGACGCAGTGCTAATAATAATAATAATAATAATAATGTTTTAATAAAAAAAAAGCGGGCGTATAAACTGAACAGGTAGTAAGTAAGACGCGGTGCTTATAAAACCGTCTAATAGTCGGGGAACAGACCTCTACATAGCGACAGGTGGTGCACATTTTGAACACAAACTTTGAAATATTGTTCGTTCGTTTGGGGATGATTTTATTTGGGACAACCTGTATAAAACCCAGCGCACTTGGACATTTGGGCAGAGGCGTTAGTTTTATCATAACAGGGAAGCGTCTGAGGTGAGAATTCTGTTTGGATGTTCTCAGGTGTTTCTTGCTAAATGGTTTCACATTCTCTCTTCACACAAATACAGGTACATTTTCTATGAAGTCTACCATATTCATCCCACCCAATTGGAGTAAGCGGAAAATGTGGAGGAAAAAAAGATGATTTTTACCACCACGTGTCTTTACTCGTCCGGGCTATCTGCATATTTACACCAATAAGCAAGAGTGTATAGGAAATGTTCCCCCATTGGCGTGGGGAGAGAGTGGGGAACCATTTAGGAAAAACACACTGGTACATTCACATTCACTAGGAAAAAAGTTGATTGACAATAATTACCCAAGTAACTAAATAAAATTTCAATTCGTGTGATTTGCAGCTATCACTTTTGATATACATTATCAATAATTATAAAATTTAACTAACAAAATGATAGAATAATATAATCTGCCATTGTCGACCTCAAAAATATGTGTTTGTATTTTAAAGCTTTCCTTCAACTAGTACCCTATAGACCCTAAACCTCCCCATTATCGGCAAATAAAACTAGACGAGCCTGACATTCTAGTCCGCGTGCCTACCGAGGCTGATATACATTTCTCTTTCTTTATTTCCTCTCCTCTTTCTCTCACTTTTCTCTCTCTCCAAGTCTCCTCTTCGTTTTTCTTCTCTTTACTCTATATTTGTTATCTTCTTTTATCTCTCCTTCTATCACCCTCATTTTCCTTCTTCTCTTCTTCCTCTCTCTTCTCTCCTTTCTTTTCTCTGTATTTCCTTTCTTCCTCTTTCTCTCCCTCCAATCTATTTCAAGTTATTTGTTTCTCCTTTTTTTCTCTCCGCGCTTTCTCTTGTTCCTTTTCCTCTCTCTCCGTGAACAAGATGCAAGGAACGCAACACGTACAGCCAGGACGTATTTGGAAGCGCCCGGTTCTATTTGGTTTGAGGCGGTTTCGCTCCGGCCCTGGTTTTCAAGAGGGAAAGGGGCAAGAGCACTCACTAAACGTTTCCCATTCATAAGAGAGTAGATCAGTTTTGAGCCGGCGGCAACTCTAGTTTGTCGGGTGATGAGACATTCTCGTTACCGGCGGTGTTGGGAATTTATCGAAAACTATGTTTGTATCGGGTCTTTAATGCCTATACACGCGGCCGATGTTTGTTTCACTCGACTCACTAGAGAAACTATCTTGAAACAGCCTGAGAAGTAGCTACTTCTAAATATAGGACTCGCATTCACACGATCGTTGTTTTTCATCCTTTTAATTTTGGTGGGAATATTGTTTGTGTACGTAAAAATTAAAAGTTTAATCTTTATTTCAAAACACAATGGTGTTTTTTTTAAATTATTACTATTGCATTCGTAAAATAAATTTCCCTAACATTGGCTAGAGATATTTTGTTTTTCTTTTGTTTGAAAGCAAAGAATTTTTTTTAGCGCCGTGTTTTGCTAAACGTTCGGGTTATACGCCATTAACTTAAACATAAACCAAGAATAGAAACATCACCCGTGTGTATGGGAAATTAGTGAACTCCTGTTAGAAGTGTCTTTAGTAGTTTCGAACAGTGGACCACCAGCCAGGTTTATTCTTCGCCATAGTGCTTAGAAGGCCTGGTAGTTAGTTGGTTTCATCTTATGCTCCGTTGTGTTGGCAGCTCAATTTGGAACCTTTGCTCTCTGCAAATTAAAAGGTATTTATTATTTATTTTGTGTTTGTGCATTACGTCGGATTACCTGCACGAGTTATCCACATATTTTTACTTTGTGATAAGAACTAGGAGTTTGGATAAAGAGGAAATGTGCCTTCGTTTGTGTGGAGGTAAAGTGGAAAACCTAGGGGGGAAATACTCTTACTATACGTGGCCGGGTTTCTAATCCCGGACACCCCATCACCGGTAAACCACACTGGACGATTTGATTCTCTGAGCCACTCGTAGGAAACGGGGTGACCATCGCCCTGTCAAGTTCAGTCTCTGTCCACGTAGCAGCGCCACTGTCGCGGATATCCTGCACGCGGTTTCTAATCTCTCCGCCAAATGGCTTTCTTAAAGTAGTGAATTAATATAAGTATAATAATGTGTTAACTCAACATTGGGGGCTATTAGCGGTGCGTGTTTAGCACGCAATTAGTGGGCAATACTGCGTCTCGCACTAATCAAAATAGCCTCGTTTCCTGTTCGGAAGATACGGGAACAAACCAAATAAGTGACGTTAGTTTTAAAGTGAACCTTACTGAAATTTGAACACTAGCTTTTATTTTTGAAACCTGTAACGGAGAGCACGTGTACAAAGGCGTCAACCTATTTTGGTCGGATTTTCTGATAACGAGGAGGTCCCGATTTAAATACCTCCCTAGTGAGCAGAGTTTGTTCCCCTTTAACTCTTCTTCATCTTCATCCATGAATGTAGTTAAATGCGGATAGCCCGGAAGAGCCGTGCCACGTCGGTGACTCATCGTGCAAAACATAAATAGATTGATAATTTTTAAAATTTCAAAAGGGCTTATTTCTAAGATCTGTTCGGGCCTACAGCCCAAAAACAACATTTGTGAAGCGAGAAATCAGTACTATCTTAGTTTTAAATAAATATGACACTTAGTCGGTTCTTTCACCGAAACCTTTCACTGTATGCATCCTAGAGTGTTGTACTAATTGCTTTCATAACTAAGCCTACACTGCGTTCGTTTGGAAAGAATTAGAATAAAATAATTAGTTTATATTTTGACATGTCTATATTATTTTTCTGTATTAATGAAACAAATTCTCCACGTGGATTTTTTTTAAACCTATATAGGAGTATTTAATAAGTACGTTTAATATCAAGGTTGGGATTCCCCCTCCCCACCACGTATTTACTACCCGTCCGCACTATACTAATTTTGATTACAGTAATGAAATAGGTGACCTGGTAGTCTAGGGGTAAGGTGTCAGATTTTTGTGCTGGGGTCTGGGGTTCAATCCTCAGTCCTGGCACAGATTTATCTGATTACCAAACCCTTCCTTCACCTCTGACAGGACTTGTATTAATCACAACTTGTGACTGTGGGGAATGCCAGGCCTCCATCGTGGTTTGGATCCCACATTAAACTGTAGGTCCTCCATTTCATCTCACAATCACCCTACCATTACACATTAGCGTAAGAGAGTATAACCCGAACGGGTAGTAAGACGCGGTGCTAATAATAATAATAATAATAATAATGAAATTGGAAGGATGAAGGTATAATTTAGAGAAAATGTATGGGTGTTTGCGGGGAGGGTGAGTGGGAAACAATTTAAGAAAAAAAATACTTATTTCAACCAGCTGGTATTTGATCTCCGACCTCCTTTTCACCGGCAAACTAGACAATATAAGCTTGACGATTTGTCCACGTGCCTACCACGTGGAGGAAAAGATGGGCTGGCAAGGTAGCTTAGAGGGCATGTACGCCAGTGGTGGAATGATCAGTTGGAGGGCCCAAGAGAAATCTGAATCTGAGCCCCCCTACCTCTAATCATTTAACAGAATATGATTTTAAGGATTCTAAACTAAGATTTACAAATTGAAAAATACATAATTTCTTATTTTTCAAATAAACATAAACGCATACAAATAAAAATTCACATACTCGTGTAATCTTAAAATAAAATCACATTGTGCATCTCTTTTAGTATTATTAGTATTACATTTTCTTCTTGTGCATATTTAATCAAATGAATAACCTCATTTATTTAATGTTGGCATGGGACCTATGTTAAACACAATGGACGTAACTTTTGTTTTTGGTAATGTGCAACGTAATCTCCGCCCTTACTTAGTACAGCGCGATTTCTTTGAGAACAATAGGGTTTTTTAATTTATGTCACTTCACGGCGATTGTGGGTTCTAAAGCCGTAACCGGCCAATCATTTTAGGGAGGGGGGTTGGTGGGCACACACCCCAAATTCTGGAGGCTAGAAAAAATTCTAAATGATAAACAGTTCTAGAAGCTATCTGAAGTGTTTTTTTTATGGCAACATAACCCCCTAATTAATGGCTATGATTTTTTTTATATTAAACGCCTCTACAAATTATCTGAAGTGTTATTTTATGGCAACATAACCCCTTAACTGCCGAAAGCTAGGACAAATTATAAATAGTAAACACCTCCCTAGGCTTTCTAAAATGCTTTTTTATGGTGGCACAGCCCCCTAATTTGTACTTGTAACTTAATTTTGATATTGTTGAACCATAAATAAAGATGTATAAATCTTGTTCATAAAATTTCGGGGGGAGGGGGTTTCAAACCTTGGTGGCTCCGTTGAAGAGTGTATTAGGCAATCCAAAACTTGATGGGTCTGGTTACGATAGAGTTGTAGGGTCCTGTATTTATTAATATTATGTTGAAAGATAAAATAAGTCATAATAGTTTTGGAAAATCTCTTTGCTCGGCCCACCTAGGCACAACATTATCCTTATTATTTTATAGTTAGTATGAATTGACAAAACGTTAAAAACTGAAAAAAAATCTTGTTTTGGTTTTTTGAGGCCCACTTCTTGCGCCTGTGTGTTGATCCACCACTGATATACCCTCACTAGTTTAAAGAGAGGATTAAAAAAACAGGAATAAAAAATCACATGTGGAATAAACGGCTCCCCAGGACACACGACTGCTCTTAAAAAAATAACCGTCTTAACAAAATAATATTTTACAAATTGGCAACGTGGTGCGGTTTTCTGCAGTTTACTTTGATACACAATCGAATAGAGACCAGTAAAATCATTATACCATACTATTTTTTTTCATCAAATTCTAAAACATGAAGTTTAAATTAAAATAAACTATCAAACTGTTACCAATGTAAATTGGTCGAACGAAGAAAACAGAAAAACCATTATTCAATGCTATATCTGGTTCTAGCGGAGGCCTAATATTGTATCTTTAGGCCTATTTTTTTAGCACCACGTTTTACTACCCGTTCGGGTCATACATATCCTATGTACTACTTACTCTAATGAGCTCGATACTAGAAAGGTTCAATCTAGAAGAACTCTTACCCACATTTGCATGAAGGAAGAGTGAAAAACAATTTAGGAAAAACCACCCTAAGTACGCCTGACCGGGATCGAACCACGATGTTCTCATCATCAGCAGTATACTCTACTGCAAGTGACGCCTTAGAACATGTGACCAGTGAAGCAGGTAGCAAGTAGGTACTGTCCTCATAAATTAAACAAGGGCATTCTTTTTAATAAGGGCATGTAGTGCATGAGTGAGATAGTAGAAATTTTGCAAGTAAAAAGAAAAAAAAAAA
>CABFOW010000058.1:365196-378371 GCA_902141385.1 Timema californicum
CCCCCCGTCATTGGCAGTCTACTCTATTGCGAGAGTAGCGCCTTAAACCATGTAGCCACTGAAGTGTGTATTCCTTACTCACCCCTACCTCTTCCTACCCCATTAGTTCAATTAAAAATGCATATTACCTTGATGGTTAGTAAGAAGTGATGGGAAAATAAGAAAAGTTTTTTTGTTCTTTTATAACAGTTCAATAAAGTTTTTCGTGACCTCTCACCTCCTCTTGAAGCATCCTACGCTCCCCCGAACCCAGAATGGGTGCCACTGCTCCAAGCGAAGTTTCACTTCCTAGCAATTTATTCCTCCAATGGGGGATTGGACTGGCCACGGAGATAATCCCTCGCTCGAGTTAAGTTTATCGGCCAATTTCTCACTCTAATATAAGGTGAAGTTACACGAGTTATTGGAGGTTAACCCCGTGGTTTTCGATGTTTCCCGGAGCGTAATCGCTCCCCAGATATTCTCCAGCTGATTTCCCAGGAGAATCTCGACTCCAGGAGGACCATGCCCCTTGTTCCCCCGGCCCAGATGAGGTATAAGATTCGCTCGTCTCGCTAGAGGCCTCAAACGGGGTTGATACCTGCTACACGCGGGGAAAGGCGTCAGTCATTCTCATCTTTTCCGGGCTTTGCCATTGATAAGTGAGCTCTGGGTTCGATTCATGGCCAGATGTACTGGGTAGGGATTACAACCCATCCAGTATTTTGAGAGATCGTCCCCTCCCCCCTTCCCCTGCCAACAAACAGAAGGATTAGAGATGCTGAATAAATTCCCCATTTTCACAACAATCCTAATTTAATATTTACAGTAAAATATCCCTTAATGGACACACCTGAATTTATTCATAGTGGACATTTTAAATTTCCCAGGCAAAATAACATGGTGAAACAACTTCTCAATAACGAACATGAACACTGTTAGAGACGTGTATCTATGCCAGGTCATAAGTATGGCCGTAGCCTAAGAATCTTTAAACGTTGGACTGTAGGCATACCAGAAATGTCATTGTTTTGCGTTAGGGGACGGCCAGACTGGGCGAGCGCGCTTGAAAGATAGAACTGGTTCTATTTTTCAAGTGCACGCTCTCAACCCGGTACAGTATAGTTTACAGGCGCTGGGCAATATCATTGTTGGTTGTTATTGTTGATTCATTGAGTGCTAGGAAAACTTTTCATTTTAACATTTTTATTACTATCGATAGGCTTAGCACACTTGCTACTAACGGCATAATTTAATTGGTAAGATCATAAACCATACCTATATATGTAAAATTGATATGTTAAAATACTTAAATATTCTAATCAAAGTAGGTATTTACAAATAAGCATCACCATTAGCGTGGGGAGAGGATGAGAAAATCACAACATATCACTTGTTAAAACCCACCCTTAGTTCAGTGAGCCAAGATTCGAACCTTTGCCTCCTTGTCAACAACTATCGAGATATTTTTGCTAATCACGCGCTCGCTCGCCAGTATGGCCACTCAGTCACTCACACGCTCGCTCGCACGCTTGTCGGTCTAGCCGAACCCTTAGGTGTGAGCAGTCCCATCTGGCCGCTCTAGGGAAAGTTTATAAAATAGCCAACAAGGCCGTATCTCCACTCCTTTCCAGCCATCGGCGGGGGTTGTTCCAGCAGCTATGCTCATAGGCACATGCCGTACCTAATACATATTGTTTTGTATATAATGCAAGCTGGATAGTAAGCTACGTACAAAATCCACAGAATATACATCAATATATAGATAAAACAGTGTTCAAGAACTATGGTTTGTTTAATTCTTTCAAATATTTTTCTAAGAAACAAACATTCATGATAGCGAACAATTTTTCCCCCCCGGGAGGTGTCCACATTAAGAGATTTCACCCAAAGTTTATTCTTACGTTTTACGTTTTAGAGCATAAATGCTCTGCTATTATTTTTTTTATTTAAGTTAGGTTTTGGTGACCCCGACGTTGAGGGATGGACAATATTTTTTTATGAGTCTATAAAATAGAATTGTCAATGGTATTCCCTTAAGTAGTTTCTCACACAACCTCACCGGAGCATTAGGGTGCATTTCCTCTAAATACAAATCTCTACCTCATTAATTTAAATATATGCTGTTAGCACGGTTAGATAGTGAGACGCAGTGCAATAAAATTACACTTAAAATTTGATTTTTTTAAACTATTCATTATTCTACCTCAGTTATTTCACCATGCGCGTATTTATATTTATCATCCTCTCCAAGTCTTAGCCCACCGCTGACACCAAATTGCCAAACATTTTATATCTTATTTGGAGGCAAGGAAACGGGAGCGAAACTAATTTACAAGTTTTATGGCGTGTTTTACGGTTGATTTGCGGCATTTATCGGGCTATTCCAAATCCTTTGGAGGGGTTTACTCTTTAAAGTATTTTTACACTTCATTTATATCGAACTGTAGCACTCAGTCCCGGCATAATTGATTACACTAGAGGAGAGGGTTTGGTGAAACCACAGTGATAGATTACACTTTGGGAACCAACCTCGATTTCACCCGACCTATATTCGAATTTAGCTCTCTCCTTCACCCGGCAATCAGTCTCTTGCGATTCTGATGCTGTGGAGGAAGGTGGAGGTATGTTGGTTTCTCTACGTATGTGTGTGTAATGAATCACGATGGCATACCTCAAGAGTTAGAGCTTGCCGGGACTCGAACCCGGGATGTTCCTCTCTATCCCGCTATGGAACGTGCGGCTGCCAAGTGGGAAGATGAGCAAGGAAGGGGGCTCCCTTGTGATGGACTGAACTGGGATGACACACATCCTCATTACTGTGGGTCTCCAAGGGTCAGCCCAGACCCCGACAGATTAGTAAAGAGTAATACAGCTGAGACCCAGACAGTCCGGCCGTGGTTTGCGTTATGTGCTGATTAAATGATATTTGAATAAACGCGTTGTGATTCAAATGGTATTTGGGTGACCACTTATTGATTAAAATGGTATTTAAATACACACGTGGGGATTCAATGTAATTTGGATGACCGTGGGGTGATACCATGTCATTTTAATGACTACAGGGGATAAAATTATACTTGAATGTCAAAGTGGGGATTAAATAATATTTGGATGAATATCTAGAGAATACATTGTATTAGAATTACCCCTTGTTTTCATGGTATTATGATGAACACGTGGTCATTAAATGTTATTTTAACGAAAATGTGCTGACTATGCTTTATTAGGATGAACATGCGGATAGTAAATATGAAGATAAGTTGAATAAATCATATTTGAATATTCACATGAGATTAAATGGTATTTGAATAATAATGTTATTAGAATACCCACGTATTCATTTTTTTAACTAGCACGGGTGATTAAATAATATTTTAATGATCACGTCGTGATTAAATGGCATTATAATTAATACATAGGGATTAAATATTATTTTAATGAACACGTGGTGATTAAATGTTGTTTAAATGACCACCTGGAAATAAATTGTATTTTAATGAACACGTTGTGAACACATTTTGTTTGGATGACCGCATGAGTATAAAATGATATTATAATGACCATTAAATGGTATTTTTATATAAAAAAATATTTAAATACAATAGTATAGATAAATGTTTGCGTGGTGATTATATGGTATTTAAATAAGTAAGCACATGTTTTAAAAAATTAAAATGGTATTTAAGTAAACACATGATTAAATAGTTTTTAAATGCCACGTGTTGATCAAATTACAATTAAATTATCACTTATCAATTCACAAATTAATTAATCACCACGTGGTCATTTAAATTTCAGTATATCATATACTAAACATCTAGTCCCAGATATTTACTAATTGTATAGCAAGACCTACAAACTAGCTTAACCTAAAGCAATTCGTCTAATACCACACACACAGCCCTAGCTCTTAGATATTTAATAATTGGAAATCAGGATTTACAAACTAACTTAACAGCGAGTAGTATCTCTAATGTTACTTACCAAGTTCTAGAGCCCAAATATTTACTAAATGTATCACGGAACTTATATATAGAGTCGGTCAAAAGTATTGTAGAAATATAAAATATGTGTAAAACATTACAAAAATAATATATTTTTCCGGGCTATTGTAGATGAATATTAGGAATTTAGAATTTATTTATTTGATTTTTATTACTATTCGCCGGTGGCACCGATTTTTTAAACTGTACTTTATAAACAATTGCTCTATTATTACGGCTCAAAGAACATACCGTCGTGAAAACAATGTTAACGTCACCCCTTTCAGAGCACGTCATCCATAGCTCTGTAGCACAATTTCTAGAAAATGTTAAGAGTGGAGGATAGAACTAAAGATTTATCTGATTACCAAACCCTTCCTTCACCTCTGAAAATACATCTTGTGAATGTGGGGAATGCCAGGCCTCCACCGTGGTTCGGATTCCACGTTAAACTGTAGGTCCTTCATCTCATCTCACAATCACCCTACCATTACACATTAGCGTAAGGGCGTATAACCCGAACGGGTGGTAAAACGCGGTAATAATAATAATAATAATAATAATAATAATAATAATAATAATAATAGAACTAACAGCAAGAACGCAGCAAACAAAACTGAAACAGTAATTCACTACACCTTGAGTTGTCCACGAAAATCTTCAAGGCAACACTGTTTAGAGCAGCGATTTTCAAACTGAGCTTCGCGAAGCCCTTTGGTTCTGCTATAGCTCTCTAAGGCTTCATTATGCAATTTTAGATTTATATTTGCTTTCCACACTATTAAATATCATCAGTAATTAGGATTGCCAATTTCCCAAAATTTGAATCAAGGACATTTGCCAAAGGTGCAGCCAGTACACTAAGACAAGGCGAGGCAAGGCATGACACGGGAAAAATTTCATTTCGAGGAAAATATGTATATTAACAAAAGGAAGCATGTCCACTAGTGGGCGGGAGAGCGAAGGAATCAGGCATGTTAATATTTGTTTCGGAACATTCCGTACGTCTTCGAGAAGTCTCGGGTAGCTCTCTCGCGGTGAGTTTGGATCCAGAAGCCTACAAGTGGGCGGGAGGTGTTTATTCCTTTTCGCAGGAATGTAAATCAAGGCCAAAACATCTTTGTATCGTTGTCTTAGACAAAGTTGCTCTGTACGCTGTTGTTGCTGAAAATTAAGCCTGGGCTCAAAGTCAAATTTTTGAGTGTCACGTTTCGCTAGCTAGCATTTTGGATAAAGCACAAATTCAAACTATTATTAAAACATCTTTACTAATTGCGCGAGCACTTCATGCGATGCCATACCTTACTTCTACTAGATGTTCAGCTTACCGTTTGTTTTATAGTTGTAAAATTTAACTGTCGCTGTTGAATGTTCACAATATATTTCTGATTTATGGAATTTCCATGAGGTTCATTTTGAGAAATGGGATCAGGTGTCATCCGTACCAGATTCAGCTTGTGCAAGACTAATGAAGCACGGTTTCAGTTTTCAAGAAATGTTGTAATTATGGTCAAGGCAAACACAATTTGTAAGATTATGATTTCTGATGAAGCTCATTTAATTTAGTAAAGTTTATTAATAAACAAAATGGTAGAATTTGGGCTACGGGAGATCAAAAAACAATGCAACCCAGTCCAATGAATCATCCGCACCTGACTTTATGGTGAGGACTTCTGCATGCCATGTAAACCACGAAAAATACCGTCCCATGATCCATACCTTTCTGAGGAAAAAATCTAAATATTTTGTTTGGTAATTAAAAGCTAAATACCCGGGGAAGGAAAGGTGACTGATATAATAGCATGGAATGAATCTTTGTTAATCGAATGATGTAGTTTAAAAGGGGTTTCACAACACAGATTGTATTGGCATTTGCATTTTCCTGCTCCACTATTTGTTCTCAAACTGCTGGAGAGCTCCACCCAGTAACGTTATAAACCCACTTGGTTTCTGGCGTTTAGGATTATTTTTTTGCCGACTATCCAAGCGTCCTGAATACAGTACAAGCAAACTAATATATATATATTTTGCAAAGCCTGTAAAAGTCAGGGGATTTATTAACAGTAAAGGAGAGACCCCGACCTTCCTCATTTCTAGCCAATTAATTTAATAAAAATGTGCATAGTCCGGGTGGTTAATAAGATGCGCCTGTAAAAAAAAATCCTCTATTTTGCAGTAATGTAATTATTCACAATTCAATTGTACTCTTTTTGTCGGTGTTTGATTACAGCATCCCCAGAAGTTTTTTTTTAGGTCAATAGGACCCGAGCTCTATCGTTAATAGAGGACACTATTGGCATTTTCATTGGGAAGGATCCTTCCGACAGAGCATCCTCTGTAGCCGATGACCTACTTCCCCCTCCTTCACCCCATCACACGAGTTTCTCTCGTGACCTTGACACATATCTCCTCCCCCTTCCAATACCCTGTCGCTAAGGTCCCGGTAATTTTTCACTTCAGAGAGGCTAGAAGTGAGAACATCAGCAGAGAATAATCATGCCCTTCCATGTAGCTCAGGGGTTCGGGGACCGACTAAGAACGAACTTTAAAAAGGTGCTTAGTTTAGTTATATTGTGAGATGTGATTAAAACCACACCTCAATCGGGGGGCACCAATTTCTTGAGGCGTCAATCTTGTAATTAGCTGAATTGCTGGTTACGTGGGAGTTCAAGGTTTATATCTCGTACGGGTGCATTGAAGGTGGTTTTTCCCCCATGTGATTTATCGCTCTAGTTTAAACATCCCCTCTGGATGCTAATGCGGTTACATTTCCTCTAAATGTAACAGCGTGATAAAAAAATTAAACGTTTTTGGTGGTCAATATTGCCCAAGTTTTTCAATTTTATTACTGTTATAAAGGAATAATACTACTAACAAAATGTGGCAGCTTCAGATTGTATGACTTGAAATAAGAGAAAATATACATGCAAATAGTTTTGGTAAATTTTGAAACTGTCACATAATGTTTTTTATACCCGTTCAAACTATCCAAATATCTTACACTATTGGAGTAGAAATGAGGAAAGTAAAATAATAGGAAATGTACCCACATTTACGCGAAGGAAGTGTGGGAAACCAGTTTAAAAAAACCATAAGTATAATAGATCGAGATTTGAACCCTGACTTCCCCCTCATCGGTAAAACGGACTACATGACACTGACATTCGGTCCTCGTTCGATGTGGGATAGAGGCATTCTGTGCTCGGAAGATGACCCTACCGAAAATTACTCAGAATTTTTTAGAGCTGATAAAAACAAAGTTTTTTTTAATTGTTACGATTATTACTTAAAGTTATTTTTCCCATGCTCCACGTCCTAGTGGCCGACAGGGCTATCAACATTTAATCCACTATTAGGTTATACACGGTGAAGGTTTTATTTAGAGAAAATGTACCCGCAATTCCGTGGTGGAAATGTGGAGAACCACGCAGGGAAAAGAACAGCTTTAGCACCCACTTTGGTGGCCGCATGGCTTAAGGCAGTGATTCCCAAACCCTTGGTCGTGACCCAAATGAGGATCAGGGAAGGTTTCGAATTTTTTTTTCAAACATTATAAAATATTACAATTACAACCACTTCAGCATATTGATACATTATGAATAAGTTTTGTCATACTAACAATAGCGAAGGTGTTAAAACAACGTTTTGACAGTCTCCTGTAGGCCTTACTTTGAATTCTGGACCCACCTTTCAGTTCTTGTAACGATCAAGATCCTCAGAATGATTTGCATAGCACTCAAAACTAGAGTAACCTCGATGCGTTTCTGCGTTCCTAGAAGAGTACTCGCTAGCCGTTCCGTCTTATGGCGGTGGTAATATCCAAACCAGCAAGAAGAAAAAAAAGAAGTTTGACCGCCATTTTGAAGGTGTACTGGCTTTTGTTTTGTTTACTTCATAGCTTAACATTATGATAATATTGGTCTGCAACTTAATTTTATTTATTTATTCATGTGTTATTTTATATTTATCTTTTAATTTATTATGAGCTATTTTTCTTTGATGCTTCATCAAATTCTAACTGGTTATCAAAATATTTCGCAACAAAATAAATAAACTTGTTCATTTTTAAATTTAGGTGCTATTAATATTATATCGATATGAATATATATATTTAGCACCACATTTTGCCACCTGTTAGGTTATGCACATATATACTAATTAGGTTAATGAGTTAAGGACGAGGAAAAATGAAATGAGTAAGTGTACCCGCATTTGAATGGAGAGAAAGTGGAAAACCACCCTCTATACACCCAACTGGGATTCTAACTCAATCCAAATCTTCTTGTCGTCGACATTCTAGTTTATAGCGAGTGTGATGCCTGAGACAATGCAGCCACCGAAGCAGATTTTTTTCATAATTTTTCAAGTGTGCTTATTTTTAATAATTTTTGAATAAAAAACAAAAGCTATGAAGGTTATTAAAAATTATATAATAACTATATTATAATATATATAATTTTATCATAAAAATTATATAATATGATTACAATTATATCATAAAAATATTTATTATAAATATATATATTATATATACAATATAGGTATATATATATATAATTTAAATATTAATTAATTCTGTAATAATATATTTAATAATAGCTAATGTTTAGGTAATATAAATTGTCACTTTATATTGCCTAAACGTTAGTTTTTAAGGTCTCTTAAATTTGAATTCCCGCCAAAGCTTACGATTTTTTATTATAAATTACTAAGAGTTGTACAATTTTACAAAACTTTCCTCTTAATTTTTGTGATGTTAAAGCTATTCTGATTTCATAAATGGTTGATTTATAATTTATTTAATAGTACAAATGGACTTGATTAATTTTTAAAATTCCACTTTCTTCATAAGATTACATTGTAGACTCTGACGTCATACCCCTACCAATGGCTTACCGCGAGTACTCATTATATCTAGGTTATTCTACTCAAAACTAGGAGAGCTCGCTTTCAAAGTGAAGCAGCATCATGGTTGTTGTGTCTGTAAAAATACGTTGTTTTTTTCACTTAACACATTTTTATGTGAAAATTTAGTGTAATTTTCTAACTGTGCGGTTAAAATGTTACTGAAATTGATTGAATTTGTTGATAACATTTACTTACTTACATCCATTATTGTTTCCAGCCTGTATCCTGGGCCAGTTTTTTTTAATTCAAGCCGTATATTTTCCATTACCGGCCTGCTAGGCCTATCGTAGCTTCCTTCATCTGTCTTATAATATTATATATATGCCTTTAAATATTTGTCGAAGTTATGGCGTTAGCATTGACTTCCACTTAACCAGCGTTTAATACACCATACAGTACACTATTACATTTATTGAAAACAAACAAATTTTAATACACGAATATTCAAATAAGTAAAAAACCTTTCGCACGCTCATTCATACACTCATTTAAAGTTCAAGTAGTTTCAAGAACTCAGTTAAGACTAGGACAAGCACCACATCCAGTCCCCAGCCTTTAATCCATCACCGTGAAAGGTTAAACCCACAGTTAACCAATAATAAACTTGTCCGCCATGCTGGGAATCGAACCCCTAGCACAGTAGACAGACATGCTACTAACTTAGCTAAGGTTATTGATTGATTGATTGATTGATTGATTGATTGATTGATAACATTTATCGATACAAAATAAAAACTCAATAGAACTTTCTCCAATAATGAAACAACATTATAGTGGCCACTGAAATAAGTTTTTTTTGTTACTTACTGAACATTTTAACAAGGTCACGTGTTCATTAGAAATGGTGCTTTACATTTCATTTGATCATAAAGCCATTGAAATAATTCAACTTTCGTTATTTAAATTAATCCAATTAAATGATTTTAATAAACACTAATATGATAATAATAGGCAATTGAAACTACATGTATTTTTGGTCGCCAGACCGGGAAAATATTATGTATAGGGTCGCGATCAAAAAAGTTCGGTGACCACATGGTCTAAGGCGCTACTCTCCCAATAGACTAGACTGCTGATGACGGAGAGATCGGGGCACGAGTCTAGGTCGGGTGTACCAAATATGGTTTTTCATAAATATTTTTCCACTCTCCCTCCACGCAAGCAAGGATACACTTCTTCTAAATTCAACCTTCCACATTCCTAACCCATTAGGGTTATGAGTGCATAGACGCATAATCAGAACTGGTAGTAAGACGCGGTGCTAAGAAGACACTACAAAAAATAGCCTTAGCATACACGACCGGGATTCAACCCCTGACCTTACCTAAGGTCCATATGATATATCCTAGTATCAGGCGTTAATCAATCTTCCAATATATAAATTAACAAGTAGTTTTGGTTGAATGGGGGATTGGCTGACCACCGAATCTAGATTTTATATTCGGCCCTTAGTTTATTATTATTATTATTATTATTATTATTATTAGCGCTGCGTCTTACTACTCATTCGGGTTATATGCATTTACGCTAATGTGTAATGGTAGGGTGATTTGGTGAGATGAAATGGCGGACCTACAGTTTAACGTGGAATCCGAACCACGGTGGAGGCCTGGCATTCCCCACATTCACAAGTTGTGATTAATACACGTCAGTGATTAATACACGTCTTGTCAGAGGTGAAGGAAGGGTTTGGTAATCAGATAAATCTGTGCCGGGACCAAGGATTGAACTCCCAGACCCCCAGCACAAAAGTCCGAAACCTTACCCCTAGACCGCCAGGTCTTAGTTCACAAGTCTTCTGGTGCGGGTAAACATAGGGTTAATGAATTAATTATTTTTTTTGGGGGGGGAGGGAGTATTTAACGTGCTCTTTCTGACACGACTGATTATATCCTCACACAACTTACAAACTAATTTAATTCTAGGACAAAAACAACATCCAGTTCTTCCACCGTTAATTCACCATTGTGTGAACGGAAACATTAATTTCACAAATGTTAAACTCTACGGCCTAGCCGGGAAACAAACCCAGGACTCTTACCTTCGCAGAAATACGTGCTACCTACTTAGAGCGAAGGGGTCAGACTGTATGTAACAATTAATTAGTGTTGTGGCTCTATGATCGTTATTAAATGTTAAATTATCCGCGGAGGCGGATATCTGGTTAAGTTTTCGAATGCCGATCGAGGTATTGTATCCATCTGTACAGGACTCTAGAGATAAACGTCAGTTGACCAATATATTTATGTTTTTATAAAATATCTATATTTTATAAATATAAATATATACCATCGAGCCTTACTACTCGTTCGGGCTATATTCCTATGTACAAATTACACTAATGTGTCAGGGATTAGGCAGATTTATTTTAGAGGAAGTGTACCCACATTGGCGTAGAGGAATATTAGAAAACCATTTAGGAGAAGCCTCTCACAGAACATCTGACCGGGATTGAACCCCGATCTTCCCATCTTTGGCTATTTAGTCTATTGCGAGGATAGCACCTTAGATCATGCAGCCACTGAAGCGGGTAACAAATAATTTAGTTACTAAAAATTTAAATTGTTGTCTCGTAGACTAAACGTCAAGCTCTTCTGGTCTGACTTGCTGGTGAGGGATAGGTCGGGCTTTGAATCCCGGCCTTGTTTACTAAGTTTTTTCTTAAATGGTTTACCAATTTCTTTAGGCATGAATGCGTGTACACTTTATCTACTTTCATAATCTCTACTCGAGTTTGAAGTTTAGTTTGCGTTCCCGTTGAGACGTGTATTTCGTTTCTTAGTAGGAAATATTTTCTAGTTTAAATCCTACGACATTTCTCTAGATGGCAGATTTATTATTTTTTTACTTTTAAATCAGGAATATTCTTTTACTTGTACTTAATAATATAGAAAAAAAAAGTATTGTAATCATGAACATTTTATTTTTCGAGATTATGATACATCTTGACGTTTTATGTGCCTCCGAACCCAAAAATGAGGATCTTAGCCATTATATCTGTTCCAATATCCATCTGTCTGTTTATGCTCTGGGACTACAGCCGAAATGGTTCGTTGGTTTTTGTTCAAACTTGATATTTACATGATAGATGGGATTCTTTTTTCTTATTTTATTCCAGACCTCTAATCAAAAATAGCTTACTAATTATTGATTTGGGAAAATTTTACATTTTCAAAAATGTATCTAACGATTTTATTCGAAAGGGGTATCCGTGGAGTTATTTACATTATAAATAAGAAAATATGTCGTTTTTCTTTAAAAAAAATCATTTGAGGTTAGTTTACTGATGACTGATTTTTTGAAAATTTCAACTTTTTCAAAAATGGCTCCAACTATTTTATTTTAAATGGGTATTTGGGAGTGTATAAATATGAATGTATGTGTGTTTGTTTTTCTTAACCCTTTAGGGAGCAAAACATTTTCAAAGTATAATTTTAATTTTATTATTTTATAAGTACTATTGTAATGTATATTGACTGTTGGTATCAATGATTTAGCCAAAAAATATTTAATTATTAAAATATAATGAATTTTTGGGTGGTTACTTGAAAGACCACCATCCTTTCAAGAACACTGTGGGTACCCATCTGGCTAGTGGTCACTTAAATAACCACTTACTTTTATTAATGATGATCACATATTGGAAATATTTCAACTTTACTAACAAATTATAAATGGATACATAATTAACTACACTAACATTTGTATTGAGATTATCTAAAATTATAGTTAAAACAATGTCTGAACACAATAAATTGAAACTAAAGTTCAACAGAAAAGTATATTTATTCCATCTCCAAATAAAATTGCTAATGTCTACTAGTCACTATCATCTCACACAAATGTAAACTGTCATCAGTTTTTGGAATGGAAAGGGGCAAAACAGTCCCTGCAGAGTGCTACATTGCAGGCTTTGCGTAGCGTAGAGCTTCTTTTTGGTTTAGCTTTCGTGCTGCAGTAAGCACATCGACGCATAGTACCTTTCACAGGCAAATGCAATCCAATGTCTACAAGTTTCCAAGTATTCTGGGGGCACACAGTATGATTTTTAAAATTTATATTTGCTTACAGTTGCATTCCTTCCATCCGGACCTCGAGTCTTTCTACTCCTGAAACTTCCAATAAGTTCATTTGCTAATGTGCTGCGGAATGTGAGATGAGATATAGGCTTTTCTTTGTTATTTTTTAGTTTAGTGGTTTCTCGATGTAATTTATACGAATTGACAATACAAGCATCAATTAGGTAGTAGAATATCTTCATCCACCATCTTCTGGATTTCCATGAAATTGAGTATGTCTCGA
>CABFOW010000058.1:393615-415417 GCA_902141385.1 Timema californicum
TTTTTTTTTTGCGGCCAACATTGATAACATTTTACTTTATTATTTGTGTTAGTTTATAAGTATTGATAAAGTGACAGTTGCAGATCATGTGTCTTGATGTATGAATATATTAAAATGGTTTTGGTGTTAGTAACTATTAATTAGATACTGTTCTTCCTACCAAAATCAGGGTATAGACTGCCGATAACAGGAAGACCAGGTTCATATCCAGGTTGGGTGTACTGAGGGTAGTTTTCCTAAAATCGCTTTCCACTATCCTTCCACTCAAATGCGGGTACGCTCTCTCTCTCTTATTCAACCTCCCTAATTCTTAACTCATGAACGTGATTAGAGTTTCACTAAAGCAATAACAGTGACTCTATATATCTTCTCACACTCACGAGTAGACAACCTTGTGGTTGGATGTATCAATAAGGTCAGGTATGCTGTACATCAGATATGTTAATAATAATATAATATTTAGCACCGCGTCTTACTACCCGTTCGGGCTATACGCTTTAAGTACTAATTACTCTAATGGATTAGGAATTGGGAAGGTTGAATTAGAGGAAGTGAGCCCGCATTTGCTTGGAGGTAGAGTGGAAAATCATTTAGGAAAAGTCACCCCAAGTTCACCCGACCGAGATTCGAACCTCGATCTCCCCGTCCTCAGCAGTCGAGCTCAACACGACAAGCGCGTAAGCCAACTACGCCACAGAGGCAGCTGATATGTTAATAAAATCAATGCGAAGAAAACAAAAAAAAAACTACATTGAAAAACAGATGATGATAAAAATCCAGAGAGAAATACGATTAAAAACCAGTGCTGATAACGAAAGGCTTTCATTTTTTTTAATCCTAGAAAGTTTTATGGATCCAGGAAAGAAAAATAAGCTTAGAGTGTACAAATTTCTTGAAAATGACGATCCTTGCTTTCAATTACCATATCATGAATGACATTGTGATCGTGTTTTTTATAGTATGATCAAAGATTGTTTCATCACAGGTGGATTTGTCTGCCATAATTTTTCTTCTTCCTTAATTTAATCTCGTTTATGGAAGAGCACATTACACTTCAAGATTATAATCTTATATTATTTTGGTAGGTTACCTGGTGGTCTAGGCGTAAGGTGTCAGACTTCTGTGCTGGCGGCCGGGGTTCAATACTCAGTCCCGGCACATATTTATCTGATTACCAAACCCTTCCTTCACCTCTGACAAGACGTGTATTAATCACAACTTGTGAATGTGTGGAGTGTCAAGCCTCCACCGTGGTTTGGATTCCACATTAAACTGTAGGTCCTTCATTTCATCTCACAAACACCCTACCATTACACATTAGCGAAAGTGTGTATAACCCAAACGGGTAGTAAGACGCGGTGCTAATAATAATAATAATAATAATATATTGTTTTGCAACTGCGTGTTAACGTGGCTAACAAAATTTTCGGTAGCTTTCTGGATGGTATCAAAAGCTCTTGCAAGCTCTTTGCAGTTTTTGCAGTGTTACGAAAACCATGTTATAGCTTTTAAATTAGCAATTTTTTTGTATGAAGATAACTTACAAAATGAAGTTATTTAAAATATTCTAAGGACAATTAGTGTAGTTGGAATGGTTTCATATTATAGCAGTGATTCTGTTTATGCTTTTTTAGAGTACCAAAACAATGAGGCGCATTGTATCATCACTGTGTATTACTTTTATGTATGTAAAAAATAATAAAATAATAATACTCGTTATATATGTCATATTTGATAACTCGATGTCTGTAAAGACTTCTTAATTGCATGCACAATGAAATTAGAGGGGATCTAATTAATACAACAGCAATGTGTCCGTAACGCATCAGAAAACTTTAATAATACAGTAGAATACAAAATATTCTATAAGGGTTCGGCCAGACTGACAAGCGTGCGAGCGAGCGAGCGAGCGCGCAAGCGACTGGGTGGCCACACTGGCGAGCGAGCGAGCGAGCGCGTAATTAGCAGACCCTAGTTCATTAGAGAAGATGTCTCTGTCAAAGACACTTGGTACATCTCTGCTCCTCTAAAATTCTTACAACAAATATTTTTAATGTACTGAAGTGTTTTAAAATCAGATTAGCCGCACCAGTGGTGGAATGGTGCGTTGCACTCCATAGCTTTTGACTGGAAGGTAAAGGTTCGAAGGCTCAATGAACTGAAGGTGATTCTTAAAACTTATTTATTTAACATTTAGCACCGCGTCTTACTACCCGTTCGGGTTATACGCTTTAAGTACTAATTACTCTAATGGATTAGGAATTGGGAAGGTTGAATTAGAGGAAGTGAACCCGCATTTGCGTGGAAGGAGAATGGAAAACCATTTAGGAAAAATCACCCCCAGTTCACCCGACCGAGATTCTAACCTCGATCTTCCCGTCCTCAGCAGTCGAGCTCAACACGACAAGCGCGTTAGCCAACTACGCCACCGAGGCGGGTACTTATTTATTGTTGTGGTTTTTTCATACTCTCCAAACTAATGGTGATTATTATTTGTAAAGGCCTACTTTGATTATAATAGTGAAGTATTGTAACATATCGGGCTTACATATATTTATGGTCTTACCAATTAAATTAGGCCATTAATAGCAAGTGTGTTAAATCTATCACTGATAGAAAAAAGTCAAATATCATGTCAAAATGAGAAGTTTCCCAGCACTCAATGAACCAACATAGAATATTATTGCCTAGCGCCTGTAAACTAGACTGTACCGGGTCGAGCGCGCGCGCTTGAAAAATAGAAACAGTTCTATCTTTCAAGCGCGCGCGCTCAGTCGCTCGCGCGCTCGCTCGCTCGCTCGCTCCAGTGTGGCCACCTCCCATTACAGCCAATGTGTTCTATTTTATATTTTAGTCGCTCGCTCGCGCGCTCAGTCTGGCCGCCCCCTAAGACAAAATAACAAATACTGACGACAAAATTAAAGGAATTGTCAACTTACGTAATATCGAGTCACAAATGCGCTTCCGCGTCCACTAACTTAATAAGTGATTGGATTGATGTAACGTAACCCGTAGTAACCTACCGCCAACTGTACGAATTGGATACTATTTGTACTATAAACGCTATTCTTGATTTATGAATTAAATACCTCCTTTTTTTACATAATCCTAGAAACGAAAATAATATCCTGCTAGACTTCGGACGGTATTTTATACAGCATTTGACGACATTTTAATTTCGATAAATTAAATTTGATAAAATTTCTATCTTCATCGGAAGTCCACCCACTAACCTATTTTAGAACCGGCCCTTCGAGCATTTCCCCGAGCTACCGGATAGCCAGTCCGCCCCGTCCCTACGTATGTTTGAATAATCTGCAACTAACATAATTTTCAGTAGCCCCATGGCTTCTTTGGTGCTGACTGACAGCTCACAGCTGACTTCTGACAGTCAACATTTAGGTGCATACCTAAATGTTGACTGTCAGAAGTGACAACTGCTAAACACATGTTTTTGCAGATCATATGGTTCGGCGTACGGATATATAATTTGGTCTGGTAACTTTTCAAAGCCGTCAGCCGTCAGCTGTGAGCTGTCAGTCAGCACCAAAGAAGCCATGGGGTGACTGTATAAATCGTATCAATGACAACAACAGAAATATATCTAAATCTACGTTTTGTCCATAAGGATAATATTTTTATATACTCTAAACATACCTTCCTATCATGATTCCACTGTAAACTGCACGAAACAAACTGCCTACATTATAGTCCTTCCTCCTCCATAAGATGCACCATAATGTTACCCAAGCTAAGACCTTTCAGAATAAACGTTTTTTTTTACATTCATCGGTGTTTGTGGTGGGTAGAAAGGTACTAAAAATACTTGTTTCGGTTAGTTTCCTACAAACAGTAATTCCCGTCCTCCATGATTACCCATCTGGTCTGTCGGCATATTTATATTGGGTAGAGATGAGGAAGGCATTATTTAGAGAGAGAGAGAGAGAGAGAGCGTGCCCGCATTTTCATCTAGTAAGTGTGAAAAACCAAAGGAGTAAACACCCTCAGTTAATACGACAGAGATAGGTCGACTTCCCCTGTCATCGACAATGTAGTCTAAAGCTATTCTGACACCTAAGACCTTGTGAACAACGATATTAGTCCCCGAGGAAATAAAGTTAACTCTGGTTACTACAGTGAGATCTATGTTTGTAGTAGCCTCTATATAACATTATTTTTAACTTAAATAAATTATAACCATGGACAACGTTCCTTCAATGAACATTACATATCCAGTTTCGGTGGTCCCATGGTCTCATGCAGTTGTTTCTGACATTTCTCATCTGACTTCCCCCTTGGTAGATCATCCAATTACCACGCTCCCCCATTTTTAGGATATTATAAAAAAAACTTTAATGTGTAGCCACTTCTTTATGTTATTCAAAAATTAATGTGACTCTGGTAGCATAATGGTACCAAAATAAAAACAACAAAAGTTAGTGTTATATCTGGCACTGGTTTGTTTTCATTAGCTCTTGAATATTAGGTTTGACGTTTGGCAGTGACACTGGTTCGAATACCGGTAAGGAAAACTGAAAATATTTATTTATTAAATGGGGTTTCCTATACGTAAATTCAGATACACTTTCTATAAATTTTAGCTTCCTCATTGCTAGCCTATTAGATAGTGGTTTAAATATGTGGATATTCCGAACGGGTAATGAGATGCGGTGTAGAAAAAAACATAATTAAATAGCTTTCCTATCACCACCAAAGAAGAATAACTTGAAACTTCCCGCTCCACCCTTTTTTCTGTTTTCCAATTCTACAAATCCTCAATAAAACAAGGATGAACTGGGTTAAATAATCCAACTCTAACAACATAATAAACTTCATGTTGTCAACCCGCACACCAGCTATATTAACCGAGTGGCTGCTGCACTTTGGCGAAGATAGTGCCGACATTTGTGGATATAGGGTGCCATGTGGTCAGTACAATGAGCTCTACGGCCGTTAATCTGTTTACTGGACTGGATACTTATTAATTAAAGTAACCTAGGAGTAGTAATTTATGAAAATCCATCCTATGGTAAACATGTCTCATCTTGTGTACAAAAAAACTTATTATTGTTTAAATCATATCTCTAAATTCAAACGCATTCTACCAAAATGACGTAAAATCAACCATATCTGAATCATTGGTCCTGTCCAACATCGACTACTTTTCAGAACATCTTGGTATGCATTTTTTTTTAAATCCAAAACTTCTGTCTAAGATTCATTTTCAACCTTAAAAAATATCATTTTAGCAATTACCTTAAAAAAACTAAAGTGGCTCAATATGAAAAACCGATTTCTTTTAGGTTTTGGTTCATGACTTTATAAAATTATAGAAGTGAAATGCCCGTCATATCTCAGTTCAAAAGTGACCAAAATATAGTTCATACAAAATAAACATGGAATAGAGCTTCTCTCTTCAAGTACCAAAACATCGAACTAAAAGCTTTAAAAAATCAATTAGGTGGAAGAATGACTTGCTGAGTAACCAGAACTTTTAAAATTGATCATCCAATGTAAAATCCGATTGGCCCTTTTAATTTGGCATGGGAACAAACGGCTATCATTAAAAAAATCTTATTGTTTTGCAATTTCCTTTTCGGAAATGGTTTGTTCAAAATAGAAGAATAGTGATTAAGTTATACTTTTTATACAAACACCTCCTGTATAATTTTAACAGTGATCAAATATTACTAGAATTAACATTTTTCGATGGAAAACGACCGGCTTAGTAACAAAAATTAAGGTAACAATTAACAAACATCGATGCATTATCTTAGAAGGGGTGTTGACAATATTAACATAAAATTTCCCTTGTTCTCGAGAAAAATTATATTTCCAAAAGTATGATTTTCACGCAAGACCTGTCCGGTAGCTATCGTCATCTATGGTTTCCGTGATCCATCTATTGTTGGCGCGGAAGGATACTTTGGTCGGTTGTGAAGCCCCGCTGCGCCTTTCACCCTCCCACCCACTATTCCACAAAATAGGTTTTAGACTTGCACTCGACAGGGCCAAGAAAATGTATATATAAAGTATCTCCTCATTTGTCCTCACGAGGCTGAGTGAGTTTAACCCCGTTCCAGAACAACTTCTTCACAAAAAAAACAAAACTAAAATTGTCTTGGATCGAGCCCGATACCTCTGGATTTGTAATCAGGAACACTGACCACTAGATCACAGAAGGGGCATATTCAGTTTTATTTTGTCACTGTTAATCTATCTGTCCGGACTATCCGCATGGTTACACTTACACGCATGGTGTATGGATGAGGAATGCAGAACTCGGAGGAAGTGTGAGAAACCGCTATGGGGAAACCAGTACACTCGGACGGGATTTGAAACATTACCTCTTGGCTCTTCGTTATCGGCGAACCAGACTAGACTATCTATACGTTTAATTCACATCCGCGCCAATGTGGAAAACAATAATTGGTGTAATGTTAAAAGTGCCACACGCGTGGGATAGTGTCTTATTTGATGGCCGAAAGAAGGTTTTTCTTGTCTTTTTACAACTTGGCGGGAAAGAGAGTTCTCCCCCCTCTCTCTCTCTTAGTCTGAGTCAAGGACATTGGCGATGATGTAAGGTAAGAAGAGATTCTGGAATGTTGTTGCAACTATCGCCTCGTCTCCAGTTTCCGTCACCGTGGTTTCTTTATCAAGAGTGTCAAACTCATATTATGGGGAGATGCGTAAAGAAATAGTCTGATTTGTTATCGTCTTAAAGTAAAACAAATTCAAACTTATTATTTTAACATCCTATCATTATTTCCCCCTCTAGAAATGTGGAACTTTTTGTTGCAGCATTGGTGGGATTGTCGAACTTAATTTTGTGCCAAAGTAACTTTCAAATATATTATCACCCATGTTGGTGGCTGCATGACTAAGGCGTCACTCTCGCAATAGACTACACTGCCGATGATGGGAAGATCGAGGTTCGAATCTTGTTTAAGTGTCCTGAAGGTGGTTTTTCCTAAATAGTTTTCCACTCTCCACGCAAATATGGGTACACTTCTTATAAATATAACCTTCTTTACCCCTAAAACCTCAAGTATAATAAGTACACAAGCGTATAACCCAAACGGCTAGTAAGACACGTTGATAAAAAAAAAATTGTTGACAAATGTGTCTCTAAGCCGTAAACCTTTCGGTTCCTTTTCATTTGAGAAAACAACTGTTGTTTCAATGTGCTGCCAAACATGCTTTTGAGAATGGATCCATGTCGAAGAAAGAGTTTACATTTGGGACATGAACCATACATGTTAGAGTTCTTTAAATAATTACAAATCTCAAAGTATCATATTCCCAAATCTTATATTTATACGACGTTTATAAAACGAAGTAAAAGTCCACATTGTGTATTGGCTCATCATAAGACCCGTGGTCCGAACATTACCAGCGACATGCCTGCTACGGATTAGCGATCTATTTTATCACAGAAGAACTCATGAAAATGTTCTATCTTGAGATTTTAATGGTTCTTGACAATCATTTATGTATGGGCCCCCGAACTCGAATAATTGGTAGGTTGCACAGTACAGACTCTCTACTTTATCTCAAATTATATTTTAAACTTGTAGCTTTCAAGTCGTAAGCTTATTGACACGAAAAAAAAAAGTTATAGAAACATTATGGTACTAAAAGAACATCGCATTTCACCAAAGCGCATAGGGGGCCTACATGAATTATCACACACTGTTACAGAAACATGGACATTGATTGTAAGAGAGACTAGGAAAGTGGAGGCCAATGGGAATGAAGTTTGTGAGGAACATGTTAGCTGTCACGAGGAGAAACAATAAGAAATGAAGTTATCTGGGAAAGGGTGGGAGTATAGAAAGCAATACTCTGATGGTATGGGCAGGTAATGAGGATGGAGAAGGAGAGGATGCCCGAAGAACATTATGGAAATAAAGTATGTAGCGGAAAAAAACCATACGAGGGGTTGATAAAGAAAACCGATAAAACAGAAAGTCTGAGGAGAAGAATGGAAGTAATCAAAGGCGGATGCATGATGGAGGGATTGAGAAAGAAGGCATTTTTTAAACTGATGATGTTGGTGAGGATAACTTTCCAAAGCTCTATATTTAAAAATATATATTTGCCCATAGCTCAGAAAATGTTGGCTAGCTGAAGGTGATTGATTTCGACAGACCGTGGTTTGTGCGTGTCTGTACAGATTAGCGAGCGACCGTTGCCAAAAGGAAGTTTGAGCGTGTATGATAAAGCCTAAAGCACAACGCTCGAACCCAGACCCACAAGCGCGCAAAGAGCGAACTAGCGACTGCGTGGCCAAACTGGTGGACTAACGAACGCGTGATTAGCTGATGGCTCTTATAGCTGTTGACAAAGAGGCAAAGGTTCGATTCTTGGCTCACTGAACTGAGGGTGGTTTTTGACAAGTGATTTATTGTTGTTGTTTTCCCAACCTCTCTCCACGCTTATGTTGATTATTATTTGTAAAGGCCTACTTTGATTATAATATTGAAGTATTTTAACATATAATTATATAGTTGATGGTTTTACCAATTAAACTAGGCCGTTAGTAGCAAGTGTGTTAAAACCTATTGATAAATTTAAAAAAAAGCCAAATATCATGTCAAATTGAGAAGTTTTCCTAGCACTCAATGAACCAACATACATTAATATTGCCTAGCGCCTGTAAACTATACTGTGTCGGCTCAAGCGTGCGCGCTTGAAAAATAGAACCAGTTCTATCTTACAAGCGCGTCGCTCGCTCGCGCACTCCAGTCTGGCCAACTCTCAATACAACCAATGCGTTCTCTTTGATTTTTTAGTTGCTTGCGCGCCCAGTCTGGCCGTACACTTATACTCCTTGAATGTAATTAAATGCTTTAAACCCAAACCTGTGGTCAAACGAGCAGCAAAAAAAACAACCTTACTTTGAGTTATATTTGTGTAGGAAGGACCTTTTAGAAAATGCGTTAATTTTTTGTTGTCAACATTGATAACATTTTCCTTTTTTATTATTGTCATCTTATATATATCGACAATATCTATCGAAAGGGACAGATGCAGACTTGACCTATTATTACATGAAACAGGGCCTACCACGCACCTGAAAAACCGGGAGAACCGGTAAAACACAGGGAATTTTTTTGTGTTTTAAAAAACCGGGAAAACACACAAACGTTTGCAAAATCTTTTTTTTAACTGTAATATTTGTTAATCTATGACATTTAACTGAAAGCTTAAAATTGAGTAGGTATCCGAGTTGACGGTAAAGCGAACTAAAGGATCTAAGCTGCCTGGACAGATGGAAATTCCTTCTGGAAAACTTGAACGAAAAAAAAAGGAGTTGAGTACTCAGAAAACAGTGTGGCAACCTTGATGGACGTAAAACTTCTAACTTTTCTAGCTCTTAGATAAGGTTCTTCCTATGAACATTGTAGTTTAGCGATAATAATCACAGCTACATGTCCTCGTTGCAGTCTGAACAGTTCACATGCCGTCCTGCGTCCTGCATTCCACGCACTGCTCTACGCCGCTTATCTCTCCTCGCCAACGACCACGTGTTCTAAAGCATCTGGCTCTCAATATATTGAATTGTTGGTGATGGTGCAATATCGATGTTTGAATCTAAACCGGGTGCACTGAGTTTGACATTCCACGTGTGATTTATCCCTGTGGTTTTTTCATCTCCTCCCCACGCTAATATTGGTGTGCTTCCTCTAAATATTCTCTCTCGTCCTTACCCCTTAAATTTGCTATATATTATATATATATATATATATATAGCCTTACTCATCCGTACCCCTTATATTAAACCTTAATATAAGGGGTACGGATGAGTAAGGTTATTTAAATGAAGTGCGCTTGGTTAAGATTCGAACCTAAGCCTCTGCATCACCGGTAGTTACTTATTTATTTAACAAACTTGACCTTAAATCACGTTACCACCATTGCAAGCCAGCTAGCCGCTAATAACCCTTGTGTCAATTATTTTAATATTAGAAAATAAACACTACTACTTTGTTTTTATCTTCATGGAAAGTATGCCTTTACAATACTTACTCGCTGTAACATTAAAAACCTCATATTTTAAGTTATATAATTTAAATATGTGTTTGTTGAGATTCTTTTAAACAAAAATCCTTTTTAATAGGGTCACAGATTCGCTTCTGTGGCCGCATGGTCCAAGGCATCACGCTATAGGTTATATTGTCGATGACGGGGAGATTGGGGTTCGATCCTGGTTATATGTACCTAGGGTGATGTTTTCTAAATGGTTTTCCACTCTCACTTCACGCAAATGTGTGTGCACTTCTCTAAATTCAATCTTCCTCATCTCTAACACAAAGTAATTGGTACATAGGTGTATGTCCAAACGGGTAGTAAGACGGGGTGTTAAGAAAAGGGGGTCGTATGAGTATATTTTAAGATGGTTAAGGATTGTTTAATTATTTTTTAATCTTCAGGACTGCAGAACTAGGGAGGATATTTATTTCCCCTCAAAATAGAGAATTCATGATCATAAACTTAATTTTCACATCTAAATGGAAACCTATTTTAAAAAGTGACACATATTCAGTACAATATTTTATGGTTTATAAAGTGACGTTGAAATATATCATCTTGTCTTTGATTTAATAAAATATTACGGATACTGGGCAATTATTTCACTATGAAACTTTATTCTAGTATTTTCTTTAAATTTTACAGTTTGCATTTAATACTATTTTACATATTGGGATCCTATTCCAATCAATTTATGTATTTTAGGTTTTCCCTATTTGATTATAAATACATAACTTTCTTGATATGTTTTGAAAACTCCACGCTGGTGGTAGACTGCCCGTTAGAGACCCAGGTCCAACTTGATTAGTGTCGTTTTCTTCAGCTTTGCCTGTTTGCAAGGACTTGACCCCAATGCCGGGGTCATTGAACGTTGAGTATTCTAGAAGCAATTTATTTTGTGGTTAGCTATTTTCTGTTCGTCCCTCTCTTTGTGGTGCTGTTAGGATGTTTATTCTAACATGTTCTCATGACGAAGCGTGCTATTATCTAGTGTTTCCACTGAAACCGTTTACAATTTCAACTTATTTTCAATCTAAAAATGGAACACATCAGATCATGCGGTTCCACAAACTAGACAGGATGAAAGTGATCTCAGGAATTCTGTACTGTATTTGGCAACGACCTCCAAGATTTGCGAGAGTCGGTATGCCACCAATCAGATTTCCGGCTCGGTATGTCACCAATCTAATTTCCGGCTCAGTATGCCACCAATCTAATTTCCGGCTCGGTATGTCACCAATCTAGTTTCCGGCTCAGTATGCCACCAATATAATTTCTGGCTCAGTATGCCACGAATATAATTTCCGGCTCCGTATGCCACCAATCTAGTTTCCGGCTCAGTATGCCACCGATACAGTTTCCTGCTCAGTATGCCACCAATCTAATTTCTGGCTCAGTATGCCACCAATACAGTTTCCTGCTCAGTATGCCACCAATCTAATTTCCGGCTCAGTGTGCCACCGATACAGTTTCCGGCTCAGTATGCCACCAATCAAATTTCCGGCTCAGTATGCCACCGATACAGTTTCCTGCTCAGTATGCCACCAATCTAATTTCCGGCTCAGTGTGCCACCAATCTAATTTCCTGTTCAATATGCCACCAATACAGTTTCCTGCTCAGTATGCCACCAATCTAATTTCCGGCTCAGTGTGCCACCAATCTAGTTCTCGGCTACATTTTCTATGTTCGTGTTAACTATATGGTACACTGAGCAACCAAACACAATAAAACCATTCATTTTCCTCCACTGCTGGATGTCACGCGACTCATTAGGTTTCAGATAAGTCAGTTACCACTATTGCTTGTTCTTGTTTTGTTAAACATGTTACATAGTGCGAGTTAAACCTACCAATAAACAAATAACCTTAAACGGAAAATTGCACTCGTGCGCGTACGGAAAAAAAGCGTCAGTCTCGTCTTGTTTGGTTTGCCAGTGACTCGCAGAGGTGTTTGGTTTCGACTCCCTTCCGAATGTATTGACATATACATCCTCCTCCTACCCCACAAAAAATTCCTCACACTCTCTTTGAGCAAATACAGATACACTTTCTGTAACTATACCTTTCTCATAGTAAATCACGGAAATACAAAGCAAAAACAAAAAAATCTCAGGTAGACCTAAATTGTTTGACAATTTTCAAAGCTTCGTTGTTGTTTTTTCAAGCGTTGATCTTTGGTGATCCGACAGTTTTGAGCTAGTTCCCCTGATGTTTAACGTTCTTGATTGGCTTCCAACGCTTCGCGACGTAAGGAGAGTAGACGTATAGGGGTGGAGGAATAGAAGATAACGTAGAACGTATTACGCTCCTTATAACATTACTCTTCAGCGTAGCTAGGAGACCTCTATTTCACTCAGTGCATCATTAAAATTAGCTCATCTGCTTAAAATGATATTGCAGTCTCTATACAATTTTACGTTTTCTGAAAGAACAGACTGAGATATACATGTGTCTAAGATTTTGATTCGATTGAATTTCATCTTTATGTCAAAAAACGTAAAATAAGTTTGTGGTGTGCACTTGTCCGTTGGTCTGTACGTACGTAAACACAATCGCAACGATTTGACCCCAATCTCTTTGAGTTTGCAGACTATGATCTTATTGAAATTCATTACTTATACCCCAGTCGTTTGCTTGCTGTATAAAATTTCTTTAGCAATTTATTTTTATTTGTATCATCTTTAGATAATTCCATAAAGAAAATATTATTTTGACTTTATGTACGACCAATCAATTGTTTCAAAATTATGACCATTTATTTTGACAATTTTAACTGTTTCAAAAACAAATAAAATTAATTTATCTTAAAGTTAGAAACTCCACAAAAATTTAGTTTGTTAATGTAATATGGTTTTGAATAAGTATACTTTATTTGTATAAAATAATTTAGTTTAAATCGTAGTTTTATATAGATAAAGCAATAAAATGGTGTGCACATTAGGTATAGAAGTATTTATTTATCCCTTTATATTCAGAAACCACTACGGTACTATAAAAAAAGTTTATATTTACCCTAAACATCTTCTCAGCTGTCACTAGAGATGTCAAATAAAATCCTTTTCGAGGTTTTTTAAACTATGAACACGAGTATCCCGAGTTATAAAGCTTACACGTCAGTTTAATTTATCCTAAGTTAGTTAGCCTTATAAATATATTCTAACAAGTTACAAAAAAGAGCAATAATAGCAATTGGCATTTTTTTTCACTCGTATCGACTACAATAAAAAAAATGAAAAATTTTCCTGTTGAGAAGTTCTGAAAAAATTGTCATCTTTAGACTGTCACCATGAGGAACAAATGAATGCAAGGAAATGTTTATTGGACAGACAATAGAAAACACTAGAATTCATTCTTGACTGCCCAACGTATCTGTCAACTATCTTACGGTCTGTCCACGCATGTCATGTCTGACTTGATCAGAACTACTGTCCTTATAATATAGTTGAGAGAATATTTCTGGGAAAAGTTTTCAAACATTGTTTACTGTTTTGGTTTTATAAGTAAACGTTTTAAAATAGCTTTAAAACAGATTATTCAACAAGGTAGAGGAAATTAGGGTAAATTTATGGGAAGTGCATTAACAAACATTAGCATGGATCAAATTTAGGAATAGTATAATGATAAATCACATATTAGAAAACACCTTTTAGATGCATCCATCCGAGATTCAAATCTTGACCTCCTTCGTCATTGGCAATCCAGTCCATTGGGATCTTCAGCGTGGAAGGGTAGTTCCCACCATAGACGAATGACAAAAAAAGGGGGGAGACTGATGTTTGGCTTCTGGTCACTAGACCAACTTTGGCTTCAGCTCCCAAACGTTGTCCATTACGTTCGGGGCTTTCATCATGAAAGTGTTTCACTTGCCGTATCACCAGGGGAAGGATGTGGTTATATCGGTGTTGTACAGCATCTCGTGGAACCGCTATAAGCTAGTTATTTTCTGTATTACGAGCTGCGCGCAGTGGCGTAGCCAGTATTTTTTAACGAATGGCATGGTTGATCGGGAGGGACTTGCCATCCAGTTCTTTTGCCTGTGTATGCAGACTTCATCGCTCTGGTGACACAGAGCGTTGCCCAGGGTATACCTTGTAGGCTGTCTACACGTACGCGCAATGAGATGATGTGATGATAGGGATTATTAAGTTGTGGAACCGGTGTGAGTCTTAAACCTAACTTAGGCCTAATTTACCAACCCCTGGTAACTGTTGGGATAATTCCCATTAAGAGAAAAATACCCACGGTTCTAGCTGGGAATTGAACCTATGTTTGTAGCTAGGTGCACTGGCCACTACATCATGGGGCCGGATATCCAGTGATTAAATAATACTTAGCACCACGTCTTACTACCCATTCGGGTTATATGCTTAAGTACTTACTACGCTAATGAGTTAGGAATTGGGAAGGTAGATTATAGAGGAAGTGAACTCGCATTTTCATGGAGGGATAGTGGAAAACCACAAGCAAAACCATCCCCAGTTCACCTAAGCGAGATTCGAACCTCGATCTTCCCGTCCTCGGCAGTCTAACTCAACACTAAACTAGCGCTTTAGCTAATTACGCTACCAAGACTGGTCAGTGATTAAAGATGGCTAGTGAAGATGGGGTGCTTGAATGTTTTATTACAATATTATTCAGACTCGTATCGGTGGACAAGTACGCCAAGGCGTTTGGCCTGATTTGCTGGTGACCAGGAGGACGGGGTTAGAATCCCGGTCGGGTGTACTAAAGTCCCCAGCCCTCCCGCCCCCTCCAATGTCTGTCTTCTTCCACGCACATGAGAGTACAGTTACTATAAACCCCACAGTTCCTTATCACTACCCTATGATTATAAATTTGCAGATAGCCCGAACGTACCCACTTCACTGGCCAAACGGTCTAAGGCATCACTCTCGTGCTTAGACTGGCCTTTTAATGACGGGGTAAGTGGGTCAGCCCTACTGAGGGTGGGTTTTTTTCATATTACTTCACACACTCCTTCCACTCAAATGCGGGTAGATTACCTCTAAAATGCTTTCTACATACCTGCCTTATTAGAGTTATTTTCATATCTGGTTATAGCCTGAACAGGTAGTAGGACGCAGTGATAAGAAAAAAAAGCCCGGACGGATGTTAAGACTCCACAAAATAAGAGTATTCACTCGCGTTAACGGGGAATGGAAAAGGCAGTTTTTGGGGTACTTCATCCCCCTCACACGAAGGCTGTATGGGGTGCTAGTGTCACCGATCTTGTTATTTATTTTGTACACTTGATGCCCTTAGGAGCTATTTAAAGTAGATTTGTAGAAACTAAAGGCATTTTGATATTTTTTCAGTATTTGGGCAAACTCTTAACAATGTGATTTTTCTTTTGGTCCGTCTTACTACCTGTCCGAACTTTACACAAACTAGATATATATGAGAAAGGTATAGTTTAGAATAAATGTACTGGCATTTGCGTGGCGAAAGAGTTGAAAGCTACTTAGTAAAAAAACACTCTTACTACGCTCTGCCAGTGACAAACCAAACCAGAGGACCATTATACTTAGACCACGTACCCGCCGATTCGGGAAATTAACTAGATAAATTTTAATTTATCCGTGAAGTTGATATTGACACATGGGCAAGTGACGACAGCTGTTAGATCAATTCATTGGACTTGTGTCAAGGTTGGCTATTTTAGCAACAATTTAATTTGCTCCAAAACTTATTTCAATTTATTAGTATTATCTACATCAAGGTCATTAACGTATTATAAGGTGTAGGGATTCGGAGGGTACCTTATAAGAAATGAAAAAGTGTTCTTGTGATTATGGGGAAACCCAAGTAGTATGTTTAAATACAGCTTCATTTTATCCGGCTGAGATTTGAACCCATGCCCTCACTTTCATCAGCAATATAAGTTGGGAAACTGATGGCTTGGACCGCGTGACCATGGTTGGGGTGGAGTTTTCAAAATACGAATACATATAACTTTAAATTTATGGATACACACAGCATTTTATGAAAGCAATTTTATTTTTATTGATAACCTTCAATTATTTTCATAGCACAGATGAAAACTACTTACTTCAGTGGTCAAATTGTTTAAGGCATCACTTTTGTGTTAGAATGACGTTCTAATGATAGGGAAATCTGGGTTCGAATCCCGGTCGTGTCTTCTGAAGGTGGTTTTTCCTAAAATGGTTTCCCACAAATGTAGGTATATTACTGTACCTCTAAAATGCTTTCTTATCCCTGCCTCATTAGAGTAGCTATCATATATTCGTACAACCTGGACAGGTGGTAAGGTGGTGAGTACGTATCGTATGTTTCATAACATCTGCTTCGCTGGTTATTTCGTGATATTTACCGTCCTTATTCCAGCAGTTTTCTCTATTAAATTAAGTACTAAAACTTCGTCGGTGTGTTCGAGTCATTGAGAGCCCCCGTATTCCTCCCACCCTCCACATTGAGACACCCCACTAGCCCTCCCCCACCTCCACCCCCTACCCTTCCCGCTCTGCAGGTACAGGCGCCCCTGTTATAATTGGTTTAGCAGCTGTCAGAACATTAAGGTTACCAAGTTTAGCACACTGTCTACAATGACTAGCACACACACAGCAGGTATTTGTCTAAAAAATATATTATTGCTCTTTCTAAACACACATCTGATTCTATTAACACTTTTTACAAATCATCACTTTGGAGAGTCTTTTCCATTTTCACTCACTCATTTTCATACAAAATAATTTAGGCGGAAGAATCGCACGAAGACTCAAAATTACGATATTTTAAGGAGAATGCGTCTATTAAAGTTTAAATATTACAGGTCAAATAAAAATGATCTTTTCAGGTGAGGTTCTCTCGACGAGACAGTGGACCGCGATAGTGGGATACAGCCTTTTCCTGTAAGCGACTGGCGATCGCCAATCGCGTGTCATTTCCTTTGGGGTACAAATCCTTCCTCAATTTTAAGATATTTTTTTTCCATCGAATTTTCTTTAATTTCTATTATTAAGACAAACAAAAGTTTTGTTGTCATATTTAATATTAATAACAAACATTTCCCAATCCTTCAAACGTCAACTCACCACACTGAAAATAGAAGTCTTAATTTCACAGTGACTTATTAGCCATTGGGGGGATTGGGGGAATTTTAGTCCCTCTGTTTTTATTTTGAGAGACCGAGACTATCTTAGGGTCACCGCTCCCCCGCACCCCTCTTCCCATATTTACTATGTTTATTCAAAACGAAATTTATTATTGAATACAAATTATATTGTGGTTAACTTTCATATAAAAAATATTTCAGTTTTACGTATTTTCTAATACAGTAGAGCGTCGATAATTCGGACGTAAAAAATTCGGATCGTCGATAATCCAGATAGCCAAGAAAAAAATGTATTTATAAAAATAACCCCAGTGGTATCAATATTCTAGATTCCAATAGAGCGGGAAACTAAGCCAAACCCTTATATCGGGTGTGGGGTGACCTGGTGGTCTAGGGGTAAGGTGTTGGACTTTTGTGCTGGGGTCCGGGGGGTCAATCCTAGGTCCTGGAACATATTTATCTGATTGCCAAAACCTTCCTTCATCTCTGACAAGACGTGCATTAATCACAACTTGTGAATATGTGGAATGCCAGGCCTCCACCGAGGTTCGGATTCCACGTTAAACTGTAGGTCCTCCAGTTCATCTCACAATCACCCTACCATTATACATTAGCATAAGTGCGTATAACCCGAACGGGTTGTAAGACGTGGGGTTAATAATAATATATCGGGTGTGAGGTCAAAACGGTCGTCAATACACACACTTTACTGTCGGTTCTTGTTCAGTTAGAGACTGGTTCCCTTGCTAGATTGTTGCCTTATATGCTTTCAGAATGTGTGCTCCTACATTAACACAAGTTTTCCTAAGTATCCCGTCCATACCTTTTATTTTATTTTTGGTGTTGCTACTTTAGTTTCAAAAATCCGGACAAATTGATCACCCGGACAGGGTCGATCCCAAATTAATCCGAATTATTGACGCTCTATGTGTCACTGCTCGTGGCCTCATCGTAGAGCCTCTGGTCACCAGTCGCGTTAACCTTGAAGGTACTAATCATATAACAAACTATTGAAACTACTCTGTTTGCGGTTATGTCTAGGATTTATTTACTTATTTTTTTAGCGTATGGCATTTCTGACCGGCAGTGACATAAAGTTTAGTTCGGTTGCCTGTTTGTAGACTATTCACCGCTCTGGTGGCCGAGAGCGTTATCCAGGAGTACATCTATGGACGTTGTCTGTCTACACGTACCCTCAATTAGATGATATGGATTATGGAGGCGTAGGCTAATGAGTCTTTTTCCTAACTTAATCCTAATTTACAACCCCTGTTGACCGTTGGGATAATTCCCTATAAAAGAAAATACCCAAAGTATTAGTCAGGAATCGAACCTGGGACCCCCAAGCTCGTATCCAGGTGCACTGACCACTACACCAAGGGGGCGGATCGTGTATAGGCAATTCCACCGTAGAGGTTTGAGCGATTCTATCCAAAAGGCTAGGGAACATTTTTCAGGATTGACTCGCCACGGGCGAATATAATTATTCAAATCTCTAAAATACGACTTACTAAAAAAACTCAACTTGTTTATATTTTAGTCAAGGAATTTTGCTTTCAAAATATATTTTCCGTGGTAATGTAATTGGTCATCCATAGAGGGGTAGGGGGGGGGATCCGTAAAAAAAAAGTAACGCTATTGAAAGGGTTAAAAGAAGGAGCTATAATGGGAGGGTAAAAAAAAAAGCAAAAAGCGCCACGCGGTATATGGATAGCCCCTGGTGTTACATCACACACCAAGCCTTAGCACTTAGTTTACTTTTCACACTACTCGACCGGGCTAATAGGGGTAGGTGCTGAGAATGTAGAAAAATGTATCCACACATGCGTGTTGAGAGCGTGAAAAATTATTTAGGGGAAAACATCCCAGTTCACTTTAGCGGGATTAAGATGAGCTTGACGCCTTTGTTCACGTGTCCAACGAGGCTGGTGTACAAGAGTTGGAATTTGATTAAAATCGTCAACTTGGTTGCTAATTCTTTTCCAGACGTGTTTTCATATAGTTATGCATTTTAATTTATTTTTAACTATTCGTCTTTTCTACTTAAGCAAGAATGCTATGTTCAAACATATTTCACACCTAGTGGGTTCATTCACCCCATCTTTTTTTTTTTAGGGAGGGCTTATCATGGATAGCTGTAAAATCTATTAGAGAGTGTTTCCGTCGTTTTCATGGCTCCTAAAAAAGGAGAGTGATTAGGCCATTTTAGGCAATGTGAAATATTGTTTGTACCAAAAATAGTATGGTATATGTTAAACGCGGTTAAAATAACTTTTTTTTACAAAAAAAAATCATATTTGTATACCTTACATATTTATGTTGGTTAAGTTTTATTGATGTAGTGTTTCAAGTTAGAAAAAATAATTAAACAAGACACAATTATATTATATGCTTAAACTAGAAGAATCAAATAGTAACTATACACATTATTATTATTGCTTATATAACATTCAATAAATTTATTTTAGAGTTAAAAATAAATCCACACGACGGTCAAATAGTTGCAAATGTTGCCACTAAATCTTTCTTGTTTAGTTAGCTCACCATTATTGAGAAGAGGGTTGGCAAAACGAACTTATTTTCACTTTAAATTAGAAAATAAAAATTATTTTGTACCAAACTGATAACACGAAAAGTATGATAGAGGAATTAATTATAAAAGTCACAAAAACGTTACCTAAGTAATTTTTACAGGGGTGGCCCAAGGTATATTTTACACCCGGGTAGGATTGATTTTTGGTGCCCATCTACATAACCGGGCGGTAATAGAAACTAATAAAATAATCCCCAAAACTAAAAACTCCAAACCTAACGTATCCTGGGAGCGGTAGGAAAATAATCTGAAGGGAAACTTGACAAATGGCAATCATACTTTAAACGTTTAAGTGAGAGATTGTACAAAAATTGTTAGGACTAAGAGGAAAACCATAAGAACATGTTTTGTAGACAATATCCTCCTATTTATGTTATATTACAACAAACACTTTGATATAATGAATGGCCCGTAAGATAATTTTTTTTTAAAGTGTTAGGGAGTGCAATTTTTTCAAGATGAGAATGTAAAAGAACTTGTTAAGAATGGAGCCATATCTTATTTTATTCACCACATAAAACTATACTAATATATCTTATTTTATGGTAAGTATCAAAATGTGGAGGAATGTTATGCGTATCAAGGTTAGTTTGCTCTGTTTAACGCACCCCTCAAGCTGGCGCCCCGGGCACCCACCCACCCTACTCCTAACGTAGATTTCTAATTTTCTGAATAACACGCAGATTATTGTGGAGGGAGCATGTTCCCTCTGTCCCCTCCGCAAAAAACAAACGTGTCCTTTTCAACAACAACGAGGAGAAGAGATTGATTGCGCCATCACTGGGCGTAGCCTTGGTTTTATAAGAGCTAGCTTGAGAAATCTTCGTTGTTAGGGTTTCCTCAAACTAACTCCTCCCAGTATATACGTTACTGTTTCCACCATAAGATCAGAATGGGATTTTAAACCCCTGACTACTTGAGGGCCACTCAAACCGAATCGAATCGCGCGATGTGTGGGCTCAAAGTATTTAACAAAGTATAGTTAGTAAATTTTACCGTGGAAAATCTGTATTTTCTAGACCCGAGTTAAATAAATTAATGTTTCATCTTCCATTGCAGCTTCACCACACAAACCTCCACAACACTTGCACACGGGTTATAGAATATTAATAATTCACAATCTCGCTTGGTGATAATATGTACCACCACACTGATCTGACAAAGGCATTCATATCTTCCCCGAAAATTGTTGATGACCCAAAACTTCATCTCACGACGCTGTTGAGTTAAAATAATTCTTCGCAGATAGTTATTTTTTGGCAATGCATTTTACTACTAATTCGTGTTATACACTTACGTTAATAATTACACTAATGGTTTAAGGGATTAGGGAGGCTATATTTACAGGAAGTGTACCAACATTTTCATCTAAGGAGAGTGGAAAAACGTTTTTTAAAACTCACCTTCAGTACATCCGACCGAAAGTCGAACCTCAATATCCCCGTAATCAAAAGTCTTGTCTTCCGCGAGAGTAGCGCGTTAGACCACGCGGCCACCAAAGTGGGTTATTTTAACTTTATATTTATTTTATTCGATTAGGTATGAGCGGTCCTTTGGCCTACTATAATATAAAGAGTGTAGCTATTAACATGCATAGAGTTCGTTAAGCCAAAGATAGTGTGTTGCGTTCGGTATTTGGTTTGTGATGCAAGGCGATTAAATCAACTTTCTACGGTATTTCTAGCCCACTTAGATTATTTAACATCTGCTAAAAACATATATATTTGTCAAATATTGCCAAAGAACTATTGAACTGCACTCAATACTTTCTTGTCATTTGAAATATTTGAACTGATCAGTGGCGAGGTGAGGGTATTCGGAGCTTGTCAAAAGTATTTCTGTGATTATGTTCTCGCCCACTTTCTCCCTATTTGACCAATCACACACAGGCTGTTCTTTACATACTTATTGATGGTCAGGGAGGGAGGGGATATGAGCGGGGAATTTCTTCCCTCCCACAAAATAATGCAAATAATTGTAGTAATTAATTTAAACTTCTAAAGTAGAACTAAAATAGGCCTACTTTAATTTCTGAATGTATACTTCTACACGTCTTAAAAATTAACCTTAAAATTCCAAATTCGAAAAAAAGTAAAAAAAAA
>CABFOW010000058.1:418382-437032 GCA_902141385.1 Timema californicum
TATTAAAAGGTATTGATGTATGCACTATATTACACAAAATCAGTAACGTTCCAAAACGAAAAATAAGTACTTTTAATTATGTTTAAAATATTGTTTCGAGTTGGACAAAAAGAAATTATTAAAAAAAATGAAATAGTATGAGAAAACTTAAGTTTACGTTATTTTAAATGTAATTTATAACAGGTTATTAAATATCTTTACATTTATAACAAAACTGTGATCCTTTACAAGTGTTGGCAACCCAAAACCTAAACATATGATTTTCTAACTGTCATCCAGGTAAAAACCTATCGTGAATGGAATATACAGAAGCCCCATGGCTTCTTTGGTGATGACTGACAGCTCACAGCTAACAGCTGGCGGCTTTGAAAAGTTACCAGACCAAATTATGTATCCCTACGCCGAACCATGTGATCTGCAAAAACATGTGTTTAGCAGCTGTCACTTATGACAGTCAAAATTTAGGTATACCTAAATTTTGACTGTCAGAAGTCAGCTGTGAACTGTCGGTCAGCACCAAAGAAGCCATGGGGCTACTGTAGGTGAGATGTCCCGGGCTCCAGTTCTAAGTACGGCAACCAAATGTGCGATACCTTGACGACCGTGGGGTCTATTCTAAAGTTAGAATTTGTTTGTAAGTCATGAGTTTATATGAGCGGTTGGTTGAGAAAGTATGTTTTGGTAGTACCACGCCATCTTCAGCTTACATTAATACAAGGACACAGGAAGTAGTATTTTTTAAGGAGTTGCACTTAGCGAGAGGATTGGAGACCTCACTCCCCATCATCAGGGTCTGAGATGAGCACACCATTAGAGTCTACCCAGATGATGTATAGCGGTGTACATTTTTTCTGAGCCTCTTTGTTTATTACTCGTGCCACTTGACATGCAGACTAAAATATCAATCTCATAACGTCTGGTTTGCCGTTGACCAGAAGGAAGGGGCTCAAACCTAGACCGGATGTAACAAGATGTGTTTTTCTCTTAATAGTTTCTCACTTTTCTTCCACGCGAATGCGGGTGCATCTAATCGAAATTCCACGTTCCACATCCATTCCCTTTAAAGTTTTTTTTTTGTATGCTTATAGCCCGGACAGGTAGTAAGACGCAGAGCAAAAACCAATAATTATGGTTCATTAAATTTCTGCACTCATCAGTGAGCACGTGGCCATTGGGATTGACTCGTCTGGTTTGGTTCACTAATGACGAGCGAGGTTGGGGTTCGATTCCTGATCGGGTGGGTTTATTAAGTTTGTTTTCCCTTTAGATATATCCCTGAGCTAACCATGTCCTCTTCACAATAATGAGGGTGAATTTCCTCTATAAGAAGCCTCCTCATTTCCATCGTGCACATTTAACATATAGGCATACTTTATTAACGACTTACTCTATAAGGATTGCTAAATAATATAAGACTGACCCATTCCTTATCACTATTTCAAGGTCAAAGAGATCGATTGGTTTGGTTAAGAGCAGGGGCGACCAAACATGAAATTTTTAATAACGAATTGGGTCATGTTTAGCACTCAAAAACTAATATTGACCTTGTGTTGGGAAATTGAGTAGTATCATAAGATTATTCGAAACTTTCTGAAGAATCCAAATGCGATAGTTCTTGTATCATTATAAGCTTAAAATTGTGAGCCTTAACTTATTTAATTTTCAACTTTAGACTTGTTAACTTTAAAAACATTTGAAAGCTCTGCTTCGGTGGCCGCATGCTCTAAGGCTTTACTCTTGTGTTAGACTATACTACAGAGACAGAAAGATCGGGATTCGAATCCCGGTTGGTGAGAATGAGGACTGAATGTCACGTTAGTGTATTTTGGTTTGCTGGTGATGGAGAGGTCCGGGATCGAATCTTAGTCAGTTATACTTTAACGAATTTTATTTTACATAGTTTTTCATTTTTATTTACGGGAATATGATATATATTTTTTTTAGCACCACGCCTTACTTACTACCTGTTCAGGTCTAGGGATGTGGTATCGAAAGAAACGTATCGATACTGTACTCATTAAAAGTATTGAAGGAAAAATATTGATACCGTACTAGTATCGATAGCAGTAAGTATTGGTATCGCAATTTTAATATGGAAATTTTTTTAATCTAGTAATAATCATTTCAACTTTTACATAATAATTGTATTTCCATCTTTAGTTAAACAATGAAAATGATTATGGTTTTTAATACTTTTGAACAAATTTTACAAAATCTAACTTCTTAAACAAAATGTTCATAATTGACTTCCAGGAGGTGCCATTTATTAACTATACACTCTTCATTTATATACTCTACTAAGATAGATTATTAACTATCGACAAACAATAGAATAATGTACACCTGTTTATACTTCGGCTGCTTGGGACATCCTTGAGGCGACTGAGTTCATTGAGCTCTGCCCTACAAAAGATTATTCTGCTTAATTTTTGATGACCACGCTCTTTGATAAAGGAAGGTGTATAAGACTGGTCGTCAATCGTACAGGGATGGGAAAAACTGCTCCTTTAGTGGAGCAGGAGCGATCTGTTACTGTTCCACCACTGGACCTGTTCCTTTTACCAGCTCCTTTTTTGTCATAATCACTATAATCGTACCTACTCCCAGCACCACGTCTACTGCCTGTTCGGGTTGTATATGCTAACTACACCACTGTATTAGGGATGAAGATGGTTGATTTTACAGGAAGTGCATCCACATTTGTTTGGGATGAGAGTTGAAAACGTTTAGGAAAAATCACCCTCAATGCACCCAACTGGAATCGAACCTCAATTTCCCTGTCATCGGTGAGGGAAGCCAGAGACCAAAGGCAACCTTTTTTATTTCGCGGGCTATATGGTTTTTTTATGTTTGGCTAGTTTGAAAAAAAAAGCTAAAAAAGTATAGTAAAAAAAAGTTCAATTTTTCATTTCCCATGTAGTAATTAGTTATTAAATCAATTTTTTTGAACAAATTATTTGTTTGCTAAATATTTTGTGGGCTAGATAAAATCAATCAGTTTTATCGCCAAGCGGGTCCCTTCAATGTCACTCATCAACATAACAATTTATTGTGAGAATACATCACTTAATGTGCTTGTATAGTGAAAATAATGTTTTGTACTACGAAAGCTTTCCCCTTCGAAACTCATTTGTGACTCCCAAACCAACTGTAAGCCAGGCCTATAATAGATAAGTAAGGTTGCGCCGGACCTGATCTCAGCGCTCTGACAAGAACACAAAGCATCCACTTCCTTTCTACTGTACGACTGCTCCAAATATCTCCGGAGCATAAAGGAACAAGGTTGCCCCGGACCTGTTACAGCGCTGTCTGTGTCAGAGGCGAGGAGCAAGGTTACCCCGGACCTGTTACAGCGCTGTCTGTGTCAGAGGCGAGGAGCAAGCTTACTCCGGACCTGTTGATCCGTGGACCAGTGACAAAAAGGAACAGCTCCTTTCGTTTGTCAGGAACAGGTTGTGAATATGACGTCAGAGGAGCAGTGACAAAGGAGCAGGTTGTGATTTCACAACCCATCCCTACTGAATCACAGTGTCATTTGTTCTTCCACAGACCACCCTAGTAAACATTTAGTCTCAGCCTGAGTGAAATTAAGGAAAAAATTGTTTCTCTCAATATCGACCCGATACCGGAGTGTGAGTACTAATATCAGTAAAAATATCGGAAAAAAGTGAGTAAGAAAATACTAGTGTCTAAAGGAAAAATACCGATATTAGTAAAGTATCGATACTTTTTTTCACATCCCTATTCAGGTTGTACGCCTATGTACTAGTTACACTATTGGGTTAGGGATTAGGAAGGGTTAACTTAGAGGAAATGCACTCACAGTTGCGTGGAGGGAGAGTGGAAAACAATTTAGGAAAAAACCCTCAGTGTATTTGACCGGGATCAAACCCTAATCTCTCCGTCTTCGGCAATCTAGTCCAACACGAGTTTAGTGCGTTAGACCACGCGACCACCGAAGTGGGTTACGGGTATATTGATTCATTTACTAAAATTCTTACCTACCTCCTACCTGCCTCATTAGTGTAAATATACGAATAGCCCGGACGAGTTGTAAAACGTGGGGCAAAAAAAGAAGGTTTCTAAAGTTTGTTGACCTCTAGTAAATATAAGGATATTTAGTGCAACTTTAGATTATGTTATCTCTTCCCATGAAGGTTTATTATCCTATGTTCTGTTGTTGACGCAACAAAAAGTGTTTGTGCTGAAAGTAATCTGTGAATACACGATTTAAATACAACTACGCGACCGGTTATTCATTTGCCTTTTTATTAACAGTACAACACAAGATTGATAAACCATGTTGTAAAAATGAAAGCATGATTTCTTAAACCCTTTTCTGAATATTCTGTATGTTTACGTTCAACGTAAGGAGTGCGCCCCATACTTGAAGGAAAATAGCTTCACACTACGGTATATTACTTATGGGAATGGCAATTTTGAAGCTTTAAACCACTATTATAATGATCAATTATATTATGTTTTGTTGTGACTCTTTTAGAGGCGTATATAACCTGAAAGGTTAGTAAGACATCGTGCTAAAGAGAGAGAGAGAAAAAAAACTTTTGGGGGAAGACTAGATCTAGGTTTCCAACCAATTACTTTAATCTCAGAGCGTTTTGCGTTAAACTTGTAAAATGAATAAACTTCATATTATCATGATTTTTTTTTTAAATAACCAAATCTAAAATGTAAGGTCTCAGACTCTAGATACATTCTTATAGATTTTACCTTCGTTTTTGGATGTACCTTATTTTTTAATAACAAACTAATTCTTAAATAACACATGTGTGGACGTCTGTTGCACGTCTCAGCGATCTAATGGCTATACCAAAGGGGTAAGAAATAAAATATATAAAGCTTATATATATATATATAAAGCCCTAAATGAAGTTTTTTTAATGTCTGTCGTAATAATGCTTTACACTTCATAAACAGCACGACTCAGTGACATGTGAAGTTTATGTACAATCAGTTTACCCTGTAAGGTAGCAGTCCCTCCTTAACGGGTTACACCAGGGGTTGGCAACCTTTTTGATATCTAGGACCGTATGTGGTTTAAAATAATATTTGGTGGGCTGGTTTGGAAAAAAAAAATCTGGCAAATATTTCAACTTTAAATGTATCATATAATAATTAATTATTAATTTATTTTTATGAAAAAAATAGTTTGTTTGCAAAATCTTTTTGCAGGTCAGGTAAAATTAGTTGGCGAGCTGTAGGTTTAAGACCGTGGGATTACACTATGACTCAATTTTATAACGTGTAAGTTAAGCTAGCAACCTTTGCGGGTAAAATGAGTGTAATTACCGGTACTTAAAACGTATATTTTTAATTACTAAGTTAAAAACAAGTGTTCGGTCCTATTGATGGTTTAATTCAAGCTAAAGTTAAGGAATGATGAAGGTAGTTTACGTAGAGGAAGGTGTTAGCGGTTTGCACCCGGCTGATTCAAACTAGGACCGCCTTTTCAATGTCAGATCAGCCTCTTGCTAGCCTAAGCAATGGAGGTGAAATGTATCAATTAACATTTCCCATTGAATTACGAAACATTCTTTTTAAGGTTTAATAATTCTGAAAAGAATCATTAAAAAGGGCAATTAGCTCATTTTCACGAACGTTACACGCGATATATCTCAGTTCTAGGACCGATAAATGGTTATAAACATATATCTTGCCGTCCACAAACAAATGAAGTAATGGTTTAACGGTGTCACAACAGACCATTATAAGATAGTTGAAAATTGTTTTAGTGTTTTTGAGTCCCTAGAATTGTCATTCCCATAAGAGATAACGCAGTATTGAGTATATTTACCTTCAAATGGGTGATGACTTTTTGGATTACGCTGCATTGAAATGTAACCAACCATTTATGGCAGCAAATGTTTCAACTTCTAGCTAGAGTAAGACTATAGTCGGCACGCCATAGGAATAACTTGATCTGATAGCTATATTCCATTCACGGTAGGTATTACTCTCTGAAAGGTCTTTTTTCCTATCAATATCCTACTATATAGTAGATTTATGGTAGGGAAAAAGGCCTTTCAGAAGTCAATTCCTACCGTGAATGGAATATAAGAACGTTATTCACTCTACATATTCTTTCTATTTCTACATATTCATGCACCAAGCCATGCCCTTTTTAGATCTGTTTAACAAACTAATAAGTTCATTTTGTTGGATTTTGGCTGCTGTGCATATATACTTTAACTTCCTCTAAGAGGCTGTTCTAATGGCGATCTGACTATACAGTCGTGACGAGTTATGTTTCTCGGGTCTTAGCATTATGTCTTAGTTTTAATTTTGTGTACCACTTACTTTTGAACATGTTTCTACCCTTAGTGTCTTCTACAGAAGTTAGAAAGCTAAATGATAAATATAATTTTATTCTTCAGAAACACTCTTTTCCAATCGAACCTTTAATTTTGGAAACTCATGAATTATTTTTAATCTATGGGGTAATATCTTGTTTCTTTGCGAAATGATGTTAAGTGTAGGTGCCAATTGTAAAGGAAATATTATTGATAAACTCACAAGATTTATTGGTTGGCCACAGTCACACTGTAAATTAAATTACATTTAATTATGTCAGAGAATTTGATAATTACTCGGCAAAGGGGGTATATTGGATTCTCTTAAGGAAGAGATTAATGTGTTGGATTTTTTTAAATTTGTAGTGTGTCCTAATATATCTCCAGGCTATTCAACTTTTAAGATGGGGACTTCCGAGAAAAGTAGGGGCGTCGTACTAATATATCTCCAGACTATTCAACTTTTAAGATGGGGACTTCCGAGAAAAGTAGGGGCGTCGTAGCTAGTGTTGGTGTCACCCAGTGCAGTAACTAATGGCGTTACCCCCATGGACCTCCTCTCGTACCAGACCATACACCTAGTAATGTTTTTTTGTAATAATGTTACTCGTGAATCATAATTCCCGTATATCACTGGAAGTAATGACAATAGCCAATAATACTACATAATCATCTTGCTAAATTAAAATTACACATTTAAAATACAATATCATACTCGTAACCGAAATATATTTACATTTAAAGAGTTAGTATCATGTAGTTAAATTCATAATTCTGTGGAAAAACAATAGAATTTGAATTAAAAAAACTTTTTAGAATTGTACAAAATAATATTCATTTTAGCTCGCTAAGCTTTACCGTTGCATGAGCTACATTAATGGATTTGCATACTTATTAACGGCCCAAATAATGTAGAAGTTGTAGACAAATGCATATTTCAATATACTCAAAATATTGTAGCTAAAATACCAGAAAATTTGACAAAATCAGCGACAGTAAAACTACCAACAGCAACGAAAACACTAGCTTGTGCTTGTAGCGCGTGCAGACGAGATTCGAGCCGCATTGTAATTGGGTAATGAAGACAAATCTTACCCATAGATAATTAAGGTATTGGAGCGCATGCTCATTAGAAGGTTTAAAGAGTAAATTAGCATAGAGTTGTCTTTGTAGGTATATTGATACAGTACATGTAAGCTGTTTTGTGGTTATAGTTAGCAGTGATCAAAGTTTGTATACACAGTCACTTTGGTGCCACCCGGTGCGGCCCACACCCCGCTAGTGACACCACTAAAGGGAAGATAAGTCTTTTTGCAGTTTTTATATAAATTAATCTTTGATCAAAATAAATCAAATAATTCTCCAGTAGAAACTTAGAGTATAATTTTCTTCACACGGTGTTATGCATAGGTCTTGAATATTTGTCAAGGGTGTCCTGGAATTTAATGGCAACTTTTTCTCTTCATTTAAAAAGTTTGTCATCTTCTGCCGCTATGCTCTTAATAGATATTCAACAACTTTTAGTTTCACCATGAGTGAAGAAAGTTAAGCTCTATGATTGAACTGAAGCAACATTTTATTTTGATTTTGATACATTTCTAGATGAAACTTTTAATTAATAAACCAAATAAGACATATTTCTAGAATGCCATATTTTAGCGACTTTCAATCAATGTTGGTCGGAAGTGGGGTTCCTATAAAAATCAGGGTTTAAAAATAAACTTTCCTCAAATGGCTATCACGTGTATACTCTTGTTCCTATACAACTAGAACCTGTGGAAATAGTAGCGCATGCGATACAAACAAGCGAACAATGACCACAAGGCACATCTATAAAGTAAGAAGGGGTCTAGAGCATATAGAAACAAAGTATACTTGTATCGCCTATCAGTCATCTTTAACTACAGAATGTACACTATAAACCAAGATTAAAAACTACCACTTTACAGATTTACTATAAATTATGTTTTATAACGCCTTCTAACTTCTGTGGTCGCCCATGTACAAGCTTGTGCTGTTTGTTACCCTTTTTCCCCGATATGCTATTTGTGACGCTGCCTTGGAGAATATAAACTGGGAGAGTGAGTCTGAACCCTGAAGCTACAGAATCACATGATCTGTCTATGTTGGTTTAAGATTTCAACGTCCTTAGCCAATAGACGCAATTTCAAGGCATAAATTAATCGCTAAAATAAATAAAGAATGGACTTTAATGCTCTGTACACACACGAGACGAGTTCAGTACATATCGACTCTTACCTTGTGTCCTATTCTATTAGCTATTTTGGTGACTATGAGCAAAACAAATATCTATCATGGAAACTTGAGCGTAATTTGACATTAGCGCATATCATAGTTTTTAGCAACAGTCAAGTATAGGGACATGCGCAAAAGAGATGCTAGTTTACTGAGGAACCGTAAACAACTGCTGGTTCCCGCGTGCCCATTCGGGCGCACACAAAACACACACACACACATATACATACGTATACACACACTTCAACAGATAAAATTGACGTATCCGGGATAGTTTTTCTGGGTGGCTGTCAGGATTTTAAGATATTCTTAAAAAAAGATGGTTGTGAGAAGAAGGTCTGAAATAAATTCAAACAAAACTATTTTCAGTATGTGGTGATAGATGTTTACTGGGGGGAAAAATCGGGAAAAAAAATCCGCACATCCGCACATCAAAAGCGGGGGGAGCTATTATTTTACTTCTTGAAATATGTATAGAAAGAAACAAGAATAAAAATATAAGATTTAAAAAAAATGTCTATATGTATTTAGTCAAAACAGTAACAAAGCTCATTATCCATTACGAATTGACACTTTTTTTTAAAATCATTGTTGCAAGATTTCCTTCCCTGAAAATACTCATTATATCAATAGTTTATTGAGATATCTGTGTAATAGCATCTACAATAGTTCTACATTTTTATAAATGGGATGGGGGAGCGTCTGAAAGGGGAGGGTTCAACCCCTTACCCCGTTTCCTTGGACACGGTCACGATTCATACATACGTGCTCAATATATACACGCACATACATATACTCTGATTTTTGTTGGAAGAACAGTAGAGAAAATTCAAAACACATTTCTTTGCGGCTAACTTTGATACTATTTTACTATTATATAAATGTTATTCTATAAGTATTGATAGTATCTTCAAAAAGTGACAGTTAAAAATAAAATTACTTGATGTATGAATAGATTAAAATTGTTTTAGTAACTTTAGTAACTAACATTTACTGCTCTTCCTACCAAAATCATACACGCGTACATGAATGTCCATAGACATGAATATCCCAATTATCATGTTATGAGTTATAGGTTGAAAAAAAAATTGATCTACTTTCACATATTCATACGTCAAATCGTTTGATTTGCAGCTGTTACTTTTGATAGATAGTATCATTAGCTATAAAATAATGATAATAATAGGCTAACATGTTGTTGTTTTTGTTGACCACAAAAAGTTTTTTTCCTCTTCTAAATAGTTGCTCCAAATGTCCATTCATAAGAAACTCAAGGTATATCGCACATACACACACACACACACAGCATATATTTCCACTTCTCCACAACAACCAATATATTATAACCTCCCTAATTCAATGTCCGAACTAAATGGCGGGTAGACTTAATACCATAATAATAATAATAATAATTAAAGAAGAAATCCACAGTAAATGAAAGCAGGCATGAACAAACGAACACACTGTATAGTCAGTTCAGACTTCAGGGGACTGAACCCCAGTATACATTCTCCAAGGACACAGACTCCGTAGATTAGAGTACGGCCCTGAGATGATAGTGTTCCTGTACTCTCCCCAAGCGCTTGCTGTCGTGTAATTAATGTTCCCGCATGGCGGCGCTAGTGTAGACTTGATGTTTGTAGCCGCACTCTGCTATATGTTGTTACAGCATGGCCGGTCGGACTCGTATAGGGTCGCCACCATCCGCTCGGCACCAGACGACAACAAGACGGCTGACGGCAAGTTCAAGGTACGTATGACACACGCGGCTAAGATATGTCTTCAGACACGGCTCGTGAATGGAGGAAATGGAGGGTGAATAAAAGCAGAATTTGGTCCACTTTTAAATTTACGGCGCTCGTTTAACTTTTAAAGATAAGTTCTCGCAATATTATAAAAATAGTAGCATAATGTTACGTAAAAAAACCACCTTGAAAATTAATAGGATTGTTAATATGCTCATGCTGTAAACCTGACAAATAATAATAATATATTTTTATTATATTGAGTGTTGGACCAATCTTTCAATCAGTTTATTTGGTAGGCCATATCTAATACTAATATTTAACGATAACATTTTTTAACTAACTTATTTTATGCCTCTACTTATCTCTCACATTAAATCAAACTTGTCGCTTTTTAAGTTTAACATGGCATTATTTTGGCACAAAATTTAAAATCAATTACCTATACTAAATTTGTTTCTTAATTTATTTATTGCTTCCATTTTGTGGCTTTAAAATATATTATTGAATTTTAGCGAAACGTCGTTTGAAATAACTTTAATTTGAAATAGACTTGCCCTAAAATAAAAGTATATTTTTATGAATTTAATATTAAACAGACCCACGAATAATAATAATAATAATAATAATAGCAATCAAATGCTTCCAAAATGGCTTATGGCAATTATCCTGTATTCTATCGCCTATTACTTAGACTTGTTTTTTGAAAAAGGGGGGGAAAGTTGTTTCAAAACTTACGTGGCGTAACCTTACCTACAGTCGACTCACCCGACTTTAATTAGTTTAGGCTAGGGCATCTGTATTTTATTTACTCCTTTCGGTCTCCTTTTCACTGAACTTGTCTGAACGTTCTGTTGTGAGTAGTTTTAGTAGTAACAAACATATTTTCCTCTAGCTTGGTGATGTGTTTAGCTCGTCTTCAAGTCCATAGGCTTCGTTAAAATGTGATGTTTTCTATAGGTTTTATACCTCAAGCCAGAAGACTGTTGACGCATCTTATTTGGAAAGAGCTTCAATTGGAGAGCTCACTTTCCATATATTGGCTCAAAGAATTAAGATCAATAGTCCTTAAACAAATGGACAACTGAGCAATATCTAAACAGCAGGTCTAGACAACAACGCTATTTAAACTAGATGCACTTTTGACTTACCTATGCCAAAAACTAGGTTATGCTATAGTATTAAAAGTACTTGCATTGCATGTTTATAAAGTTCTGTAGCTTAGTAGTTTTATTTCATGACATAGCTTTAGTTTTGTTTTAATATTTATATATTTGTTTTGTCGTAAAACAAGTTTTGTATGTTGACTCAAAATGAGTATTCACGAGACATTTTTTTTAAAAAAAATTGATAAACAAAGAAAATTACTGTAGCCCATGGATTATTTTTAATAGAATTTGTTCGCTCATACTATCGGCGGAAGTGATGTTTCGATACTCCAGGAAGTGCGTGTCCCGTAACACGCATTGGACACAGTATCAACGTATTTGTCGGGGGAGCCTTTCATTCGGTTGACAGTTTGTAGCTCCTCCTACCCCCATCCTCGTTTCAGGTCATGGATTAAAGGACCACCTGCTATGTATGTAATGTTTTATATATTATATATGCCAAAGCTGTAGCATATTTTGCAGAGTATAAACATGTTTTTTAGGGATACATATAGTTTTAAATAAAGTAGCTTTCTGAGATAGGCTGATTTATTTATTAGGGTGGGGTCCAACACATCTTTTCGGTCGGTAGTTTGTTTGCAGACTGTACCAAGGGTATTGGGCTCAATTCCCGGTATGGCCAAAAAATGCATTATTGGTGAAACTTAGGTTTCCCCTTTCACAATGATGAATCAACGGCCGGGAGCCTGGGTCTTATATCTGTAGAATAAAATCAATGTGTAGGTCGTTTGCCGAGATAACCAATTAGTTTCAGAAAGTACACGTTAAATAAATAAGCATAATGGGGAGTGTACTTTTTCGATATATGTTAAATTATGGTAGCTATTAGGTGGGGTAGTGGGCATTTTAATATATTAAAACAAGACTCCATTTGTATTGTGTTAGGTTAAAACCAAGATTTTTATTTACTAAAAATAATAACGACTTATGAAACGGGTGCAATAGCTTGCATAATCTTGTGTGCCACCCTGCTTCCGTATAGAGTATTTTCCTTTCATCAAATACCAACCAAAGAGATATAAAAAAAAATCTGGGGACATGACTTTGTAAATTAGTCGCCATAGCTAGGCCACACAAGATGGCGTGAAGCGCACGTGGAGGAAGGCGCCTTATCACTTACACTATTCCATCCAAAACTCTAGAAACAAATAAACTGTTGTCGAGATAGAGGAGGGTCCTTCCTGTATCTCCTTGACCAAGTATCCCCTCATGTATCTCCTTGGTCGAGATGGACAATCCCGTTTAAAGTCACCTCCTCGACGTAAAAAATATATTTTGCCTCTCATTAATTCTTGTGTTTGTTTTTGTTCCTTCCTCCATTCAGTCTCGCCGGAAAGAAAAGCAACAGAAAAAGTCCGACAACCTCGACGACCTCAAACAGGAATTGGACATCGACTTCCACAAGATCTCCCCTGAGGAGCTGTACCAGCGGTTCAGCACACATCCAGACCATGTAAGTAGTAAAACTTGAAAATTGTTATACGATTAAAAATTTTTAACTAGAGACATAAAATTTAAACTTTGACAACATTTGTATTCACCACAATACTTTTCTATTATTACAAAATTTAAACGCTAAGCCATTGAAAATTAAGGATCGGGCATATAGATGCCATCTAGTACTATTTTGTACTAATTTAAAAACTTGATTTTTATAAATTGATTATATATCAGATATTTATTAATTTGTTCGAATGTCGTTTTTTCTACTGCAATCATATCATTTGCATCACAGTGCCATATTTTTACATGTTATATTTACATGAAAAGATCGCTGACAACAGTTTATCTTAGCTCCAGCAGACTGCAAACACTCGCAGGAAAATACTTATTCCTCCGATAGGCTAGTCAAAAAAAGGTTGACTTTATTTTTCCAATATCCCCAATTGGTTTTGTTAAAACTTTTCTTTTTTAAGTTGAAATTCACAATTGTGTCTGATCTTCTTTCCTTCAATACTTTGAATTGTGTCTGATCTTCTTTCCTTCCATACTTTGAATTGTTTCTGATCTCCTTTCCTTCCATACTTTGAATTGTGTCTGATCTTCTTTCCTTCCATACTTTGAATTGTGTCTGATCTTCTTTCCTTCCATACTTTGAATTCTTAACATCACACATACAAGTTAAAACTGTATGTATCTTAGTTTTTTATCATTTAACCGGCTTTACACCCAAATAATCTCCCCGCTTTTTTTTACCTGAGAGATATATCCATATCTATCCAACAACTGAAATTACTAGTCTACTCTTTAACCTTAGCTCAGTCAGTAGCGCGTCTACAAACATAGTTGAGGGTGCTGGGTTAGATTCCGGCATGGTCCGAAAAACTTTCAATTTGAAGCTTCCTCATCGACAGTGATGAATTGACCGACGGGGTAACTGGATGTTTCTATAGAATGGCCGAGGAGTTTCCGTACCCCCATTGCAGTGCATTCCTTGTAACTTACGCGTGAAATGAGAATTATTCTCTTTAGCCCAGATTAAGAAGTAAACATTTCTGGCGTTTGAACTGCCGTTAGATTGCATGCTCATCGGAAAACATCGTCTTTGCGAGGGAGATTGAATTTGGAAATAGTGCTAACAAATCACGCAAGGCTGCAGCACATACTTCCTTGTCTCCATCTGATAGTTAATTGCGATAGTTAATTGCCGAACATCGAACGAAACTGCCTCACTTTCAAGTATTTTTCTTATCAGAAGATCTTGCATTGTTGACCGTGGTACACGAAGTTCAGCTGCTGGTTTATGAGTGGATTTCACTGGAGATTGTGCAATCAAATAGGTGACGGTCGCACATGTTTCCAACCGTGCCTTCTTTGTTCCTCTTCGCGGCCTTTCTGTTGCCTGAAGCAATTGCACGTTTTCCTCAATCAAGCAGGCTTAGTCGCTTTACGAAGTGGCACTTTATCAATGCGTTCCTGGAAAGCATCTGCTATTTAAATAGAAAATATATTTATATAAATTTTTAGCATCAAGTTTTACTACCCATTCTGTGTTTACGCATGTGTACTAATTACGCCAATAGTTTAGGTATGAGGAAGGTTGGATTTAGATTAAGTGTACCATCACTTGCATGGCGATATAGTGAGAAACCATTTATGAAAAGTCACCCTTAGTACACCACTCCGGGATCGAACCACGATCTACCCTTGATCGTCAGCCTAGTCTACTACGAGAGTAGTGAATAAATAAGATTGCCAACCAACTACCTATTCAAATAACATCTCGATTAATATTAGTGCTAAGAGGACTTCTCGAACACCCTGTAGAGTAGGGGTAGTAAAACTTTTCCGACCAGTGTGAAACTAAAGGACTATCTGAATTTTGAAATAATTTAGGTGTGCCACTTCTTCTTTACATTTTTTTATGGATATTTAAAAATCACCACTTATTGACTAGACCTAATATGAAGGGTGTTGAATAACTCAAATCAAATTGTAAATATTTTAATAAAGCCTCGATACTAAAGAAGGAAAATTTATCCAATTGCCAAAGTGAGTGTCTTAGATAGTATTAATTTCATTGGCTTAAATAAAAACATTGAAAGTAACACATTCAGGGTTGTCAAAATATTATTGACTTGATAAACTTTAAGACGTTGGCAAAAGTTTAATTTTATGTTTACTTTTTCCACGTCGGCTTGCCACACAAATAATGTTCGCGTGCCACATATTTTCCATCCTGCTGTGGAGTTAATTTGTAAGTCATGTCCTGATATAATTAATTTGTTCGAAAGTGTATGTTAAATACCCCAATTAAGATAGAGATGGAAAGAGTAGTTAGAGGAAGTGCATCTGCTATTATTCCTGAAGGAGTGATAAAATCACAATGATAAATTATATCCATCGCACTCATCCGAGATTCGAACTTTAACCTCCCCGATAAGACGATTCCCTTCTCTTATGAGTATGACACCTTCGTACACGTGACTAAATGTTTAAAGTGAGATACCCTGAATCAAAATTATGTGATGTGACAGCAGCTGGGGGGGAGGGGGGGGGCTGTTTTAAATCCTTCCCCGTCTTATTATTGGAGATTGTAGCTCGGTTTGCGGAGAGATCAGCCAGTACTAATGTAATTTTACCCAGGAAAGATGCCCGAATGTACAATTGTACATCCGTACTGATGAGGTTAGCGGGGGATTAGGTAGTGAATATGGCGTGGTTAAGCCTATGAAGATCTTAACTCAAGTATAACTAACCACCCAAGCCCTGGTAGCCATAGGAATTATTCCTCTTTCGAGGAAAATTCCCCAGTACCAAACTGGAATCAAACCCGGGACCTTTAGGCTATCAGTCAGGGGTTCTGACCACTATGTCACAATGTCGGTTATCATTATGATGTATAACACTAAACGGTCTAAGTAAGGGAGGAAAGCAAGTTAAGGTTGCCGCCTACTTGAAGGTGAATATCCTCACCCTCACACTGTAGTATTTCTTATTAGAATGGCAGTTCTGAAACTTAAAAACCACTAAAACAATCCTCATTTATAATAGAATATAGAGCCTTACTGTTGTGACCCTGTTAAAAATGATTTTGTCTGAGTAAGGGTAGATCAACTTATGTTTCTAACTGTTTTCTTTGATCCCAGAACTGCGACATTTCGTGTGAACCGTCTTTGAAAATGAGATGATATAAATCTTTCATGAAGTTTTTAAAAATTATCAAATATAAGGTTTTTAATTCTATCGAGACATTTCAAAACCTTTCACCTCCATTTTTAAATGCTTAATAATTTAAAATAATAAATACATTTTTAAATATAGCATTATTTCTGCATGTCTGTAAAGTGTCTTAAGTTCCGCGGTAGACGGCACCCTTAATTTAAGTCACCATTTGCTTGGCTGGCCGCTATTACAATAGGAGAAGATACCCGCCTCGGTGGCGTAGTTGGCTAACGCGCTAGTCGATTGGCTAACGCGCTAGTCGTGTTGAGCTCGACTGCTGAGGACGGGGAGATAAAGGTTCGAATCTCGGTCGGGTGAACTGGGGTGGTTTTTTCCTAAATGGTTTTCCACTCTCCCTCCACGCAAATGCTAGTTCACTTCCTCTAATTCAACATTTCCAATTCCTAATCCATTAGCGTAATTAATACTCAAAGCGTATAACCCGAACGGGTAGTAAGACGCGGTGCTAAATAATAATAATAATAATAATAATAATAATAATAGGAGCTGATGCTTTATGTTAAAAGAGCCTGGTACATCCGGGTCTGTGGGCACGTGGATTGCATTTTTTGCTAGTCTAGTCTGTTTTGCCGGTGATGGGTAGGTTGTGCTTTGAATCCCGGCCAAGTGTACAAATGATGTGTTTTTTTAAATAGTTTCTTAATCTCCCTCCACACAAATACGGGAACATTTTCTTCTATAATCTATTCTCGTCGTTCCTACTTACCCCATTATCGCAATTAAAATGCTCACACCCCGTACGAGTAGTAAAACGCGGCACAAAAATAAAATAGCTCAACCTTGCATTTAGATACAACAGCCTGATTGATGAGGAGGTAGTGGCTGGATTTCAAACAATGGACGAGCCTTCTGCATTGATGTTGGCTCTCAACCCATCCCTTCTTTCTTTAGATTAGCCAAAGGGCAAACGATTGAACGAGTTTACCCGCCATTGTTTAGTTAGCCACTGACATGACCTGTCCTAATCCTAGCCAGTCTGATATTCAGACCTTTGGGAGTCCAGAGACAACAATGGACTAGACCCGGTCACCCTCATTAAGGGTGAAACAATAAATTGATTAACTATAGACATTGTCGGATGGCTGGGTGATCCATTAAAAGGGTACCGACAACTCGGAAGGGCTGCCGATGACGGTAAGATAAGGGTTCGATCCCGGTTAGATGTACTGGAGGTGGTTTTTTACTAAATAGTTTTCCACTCTCCACTCAAATGCAGGTACACTCCCTCTAAATTCAACCTTCCTGATCCTTAGCACATTAAAGTAATTAGCACACAGGCATATAACACAAACGGGTAGTAAAAACGTGGAGCTAAAAAAAAAACTATTTTAAGAGGAATATCCCCACACAGCAGTATTTCTTATGAGCAGGGAAGTTCTGAAGCTTCAAAACCAATCCTAAATTATCACGTGGCCTTGTTAAAAAAAAGAATTTGTTTGTTTGTTTGTTTGTTTGAGGAAGGTTAGATCTGTTTTTCTAACCGATTAGGTACTTTGATCTCAGAACATATTTACATTAATAGGTTTGGTATGATGAAGGTAGAACTCTAAAGAAATGTACCCTCATTTGCGTGTAGAGGGAGAGAGAGTGAGAAACCATTTAGAAGAAAGAAAAACTTAGTACGCCTAGCCCGGATTCAAACCTAGTCTCTCGTTATCGGCAATCTTTTCTTTTGGAAGAGTGACTCCTTAGGGTTGACGCACACCGTCCGTGACGCATCTAATTGGCCTATTTATATATTAGTTTGTATAAAAATGTGGTTGGGGGGGAGTGGGACTCACATCAGGGATATTTTCCGAGCCAATACGATACGCCACAGTGATTACTAATTCGAGCTGAACTTGGACATCGAGGAGTTTTAATTGGAGATGATCAAATTTATAGTGAAATTGTTACTGCTTACGCATTTATTATAATTTATAATATTTTGAATCCTTATACCAATTTTAATCGAATGATTTGGAGTTAGTACCTTCAATATTAGAAGCCCTTGAAGTAGCATTCTCCCGAATAAATAACATAAGACTTTGACTTTACCAGCTGCACTAACTATGCTACTAGCTAGTAGATTTGTTGAAAATGGAGCAGTTACTGGAATAACAGTTTAACCACCTTAAACCTTTCTACCATCAAAGCAAGTGATATTCATATCGTGTTTATGGATTTAAAAAAAAAATATTTTTACATACATTTATTTAATTTAAGAACAAACCTTAAAATGATAGTTTAATTTAACCCCCGTTACTGTGCTAGGCTATACTATCAATCGTAAGAGTACAGTAGCCCCATGGCTTCTTTGGTGCTGACTGACAGCTTTGAAAAGTTACCAGACCAAATTATGTATCCCTACGACGAACCAAATGATCTCCAAAAACATGTGTTTAGCAGCTGTCACTTCTGACGGTCAAAATGTAGGTATATACAGTAGCCCCGTGGCTTCTTTGGTGCTGACTGACAGCTCACAGCTGACTTCTGAGAGTCAA
>CABFOW010000058.1:438867-452328 GCA_902141385.1 Timema californicum
CCCCCCCCCCTCCCCGTACAAAGAGGGGTCCACTCACACATATATAAATAAATGTATGATAGGATTTAGATTATCGGTATAGTAACTAATGTAGGTAACAATTTGATTCATAAGTTTCCCGGCAGTGTTTCATACAATGATCAATAATATTTATTAGGAAAACTTATTAAAGAAAGCCTTACCAATAACCGATATTTGAAAATTTTGTTCCAAAATATAATAAATTATATAATAAAGTGATTGCGTCCTACCAATGGGGCTATAAAGGGGAGGGGGGAGGGTCCGGACCCCTCTTCCCCCTGGAATTTGATAGACCCATACAAACGTTTATTGGCGAAAGGTATAGTTACATTTTTTAGCGGATCCCCTTAGAAAAAATAGCTTTCTACACCCTTGTATAAACCTTAATTATGTTTTTCAGAACTTTAAATGTTTGAGAATGGAGGGGGACTTCACCTCAAAACCATCACAGGTAGACACCCTGATCCCTCTTTCTACCCCAACCACCCCTCCAAATAATACGTTTTTTGTGGGTTCATTCTTATTAACAACAAATAATAAATAGCTTTCTTTCATATTAATTTCTCGAAATACTGATAGGTCCATAGCCTGATGAGGTTCAAGGATAGGAGGGGATGGTGAGAGCTGAGCCCTTCCTTCCCCTTGATGTAATAGCCTGTGGGTCCTCTATGATAAAATAGATAATTTTTTTAATATACACAAATTCAATTTTCATTGAAGATGTAATTTGACAATGAATTATTTTAGCAGTGCATGATGGATTAACTCAGATAATGGTTTATTTCTACATGTCCTTATCATCAATTTCCACACAAGGGCTGCCACATTTCCAGAAATAAAATAATGGATTTTTTCAATGGGTGTCCGACGCAGATTTTTTTTAAAACCATTATATGCTTCAAGAAGATATTGGATCATATGAATAAGTATTTTTTAAACTTCAGGAAAAAACCAACAATACTTTAAATGAACAATTTTGGTTGTGTCATATATTTTACTTTCTTATACATCTTTTGCACATCTCTTAAATAACTTGTCCCATCAAAGTTAGGCGAGTTGAGCTTGGGGAACAGGATTTGATCCTTTGTCCTATGTATTGTTCTTTTATTCTCAGTGTAGGTCTTGATACACTTGAGCTAACTGATAATTTCACATGACCTACAAACTAACTTAATTTAAGAATAGACACAGCATCCATTGCTGTCACCACTGTGAAATAATAAGCTGCATTTTCACTATTTAATTTTTTTTTCTAACATGTCATGATTCAAACCTGAGATACTTAGTTCAGAGGACAGATGGATTACCGATTGAGTTTAAGTGTTATACAAGTTAAAATTAAAAAAATCCACTATTACCAATACTATAATGTTTGTTTTGTGTTTTTTAGGGTCTGACACATGCGAAAGCAAAAGAAAACCTCGAACGAGATGGCCCCAACGCGCTAACGCCCCCGAAACAGACCCCGGAATGGGTCAAGTTCTGCAAGAACCTGTTTGGGGGGTTTGCCCTGCTACTGTGGATAGGAGCGGTGCTGTGTTTTATCGCATATTCCATCCAGGCTAGCACAGAAGATGAACCAGCCGACGATAACGTGAGTAGGGGTCTGTGCTCGCTAGCAAGAGAACCGAGGCTAGTGTGTCTGTTGGTTTTTGTTCCTGAAACACTCTAGCACAGAGTACAGCTGTGTGCCAACAAAAAGGAGTATAGATATTTGCTAGGTCAAATAAAACTGAAAGAGCAGGTCTGGTTGAGTGTGAAGTCAAGGGCAAATCGCAGATAATTGGAAAAATGTTCTATCTCAGGGGAACATTGAAGAGCATTTTAGGAAATTATTATAGTGCCAGGAATAAACTAAGCAGACCCAGAGTTTTCCAGGTAATTTCGAAATTAAGACAGATTTCGAGTACTCAATAGGTGAGGGAAAAAATTGAGAATAAACCAAGACATTGTCTACTTTAGGTGAAAAAGTTACACACTGGGATTGTAATGTTAGGTCACTAACAACATTAATAGTTCAGGGAATCAGCTTGGTCAGTAAAAAATTATAAGTACTAAGGGGAAAAAATAGGTGACTCAAGGAATTTGCAAGTTTGTAGAAGGGTTAAGGGAATGTTTCACCTCTGGCAATAGTTATGGAGGATTCAGAGAATTTTCTAGGTAAGGAAAAAATCACAGATTATAAGTAAGTTAATTTGCTAGACCAGGGAAAATTTGTGCTGTTAGGGAATTTACCACGTCAGGGAAAAGTATTTGATTATGGGTGCTTTTTTTCCACCTATATGGGAGTGTGTATCAACACTTTTTGTTATTTTTGTCCCAGAAAATGAATTAAATTTTAGCATTAACCATAATACTATTGATATTAAATTATTATTTTTGATAAAAACTGTTTTAGCTAACTTTCCATATGCATATTCAAATATCTCCTATAATGTCTATGATTATAATGATTGTAAACAAGAGCTACTTCAAACCGCCATTTAATGATGGGTTAATTTAAGAAGATGATGTGTTGTCTGACCTCTTAGTTCACATTGACCTAATGGGTTTAGGGTCCTGGTCTCAATTCTCAGATTGTGCAAAAATGAATTAAGGCTTGATGCTGTGTCTGGTCTTGAAGTTTGTTGTTAAATTGCCCAGTGAAAAAATTGTTTTATTATAAAAGTAAATATAAAATACCCCAAATAAATCAAAACAAAAACCATAAAAATATATTTTTACTGTGAGATTATGTTTGTTCTCTTTCTTGAAGTAGTAAATTAACGGTTTTGAGTCTGGTTGTTATAACTTTTATTGAATAAACTTAGCTCAATCACTTATAATAGGTAACCTGGCGGTCTAGGGGTAAGGTGTCAGACTTCTGTGCTGGCGGCTGGGGTTCAATCCTCGGTCCCGGCAAAGATTTATCTGATTACCAAACCCTTCCTTCACCTCTGACAAGACATCTTGTGAATGTGGGGAATGCCAGGCCTCCACCGTGGTTCGGATTCCACGTTAAACTGTAGGTCCTCCATTTCATCTCGCAATCACCCTACCATTACATAATAGCGTAAGTGCGCATAACCCGAACGGGTAGTGAGACGTGGTGCTAATAATAATAATAATAATAATAATAATAATAATAATAATAATAACTTATAATACCAGATTCGATTCCTAGCTGAGAGCCGAATATTGATTTCTGCAAAATTAGGTTTATTCTTTCTTTTAAATTAATAGAATAATTAATTATTATTGTTTTATCTGCCTTGTAATTAAGTTAGGTTAAGTAGGTTATGCCGGGTTTGATTCCTCATGAGGACTTAACAGTTATTAAAATTTAATTTTGTTTGTTCCTTTTCATTAAGTGTTACAATAATGTTTTAGGATCTGGTTGCATTCCAAATTTAGTTAATTTGATAAAGAAGGTAAAATTCATAGGAAATTTAGGCATTACACTTTTTTATTTGGCTGAAGAGAGTGAAACCATTTAGAGAAAAAAAAACCACTTAATTACACCTAGCTAAGAGTCAAACCTTGATGTAACCAGGAAAAGACCAGACAGGACTGCTGCCTTTGTTTGTGTGCTCTTCTGATGTGGGTCATTCCACTGGAATATACATGCTATGTCTTTTTGTGCCGGTGCGTGCCCCCCACCCTCCCCCCCTTCCTGCGATGGTTTGGCCCAATGAGATGTCAGAGTATCTATCAGTCCTGTCACGTGCATGGCCACTTTGCTTCCATTGCACTCTAGTTTAGTGCAAGGCCATTCATATCGATGTAGGGCCATCCTGACTGTGATGGTAACTTGACAGATTCTCTTTTAAGTGCACACTTTGTTTTTCTTTGAAAGAAAAGGGGGAGGAGGGTCATTCTGTTTAGCTGTGCTGACCACTATCCATATTTTAACTTAGTTGTATTTTATTTGGGTATCCACCAAACACTTTCTGAACCAACAGCACAAAACAACTTACAAACTAATATAAATAACCCTATAATAGGGATAGCATCCAGTGCTCTGGTAAGAGTTATGCATAGTCCCAGTCATTAATAGCTCTATTTATACTAAGTGTACCTGTAAAAATATATTTAAAAAAAACACTCAAACTGCAGCACTTAACAGCTGCACTGGTGGTCATGAAATGTATAGCACTAGGCTCTCAATAAACTGGACTGCCATTGATGGAGAGGCTGAGGTTTAAATATCAATTAGGTATTAGGAGGTGGTTTTCCACACATGTATTACCACTATTGTGTTCCTCTCCCTATGCCAATGCAGGTTCATTTCTTATACACCTATTAAATTATTAAGGACCTCATCTGAGACAGAACCATTATCTTCCTGACATATTATCTCAACTATCAATCAACAACTCTCTCTTATGCATTAGACTAGACCGCCGATGATGGGGAGAGGTGCGTGGTTTGATCTCGTTTGGGTGTATAGAGGGGGTTTTTAACTTAATAGTTTCCCACTCTTTCTCCATATAAATGCAGAAACGCCTCCTTTAAATTCAACCCTCGTAATTCCTAAGCCACTTGCATAATTAATACATAGGTGTTTAATCCAAATGGTTAGCAAGACACGGTGAAAAAAAAAAGTCTCATGGATGGACATCTCAAATAATTCTTTCTGCTAAGCTTTGTTTTGAAATGGTTTCTACTTAAAGTCCTATCCACCATTTAATAGAGGCTGCACAAGTATAATTACTTTTTTATGATAAAGGGGCTTTATTTTCTTTCTTTTTTTTGTCAGGAGGAAAAGATAAAACAGTGAGGGATGCTTTGCTGTGTTTCTCTGTCGAGATGTTAAAATTTGGCTCAAAACCCTAGAGTGACACCTAAATTGGTGGTCGCATAATCTAATGCATCCTCTCACGTTAAACTGGATTGCTGGTGACAAAGATATAAGGGTTCAAATTTCAGTCAGGATCAGCGGTTTTCTCTAACTTTCTTCCTTCACACAAATTCTGGTACATTTCTTATAAATTCTACCTTCCTTATTCCAACCCGATTAGGGTAACTATGTGAATAGCACAAATGAGTATTAAGATGCAATGAACAAAAAAATAGTACGGACATATCAGTTTTGGTATTATAATTTTGGTCCCAACATTAATAGTTCCACTCTTGCTGAGTACTTGGAAAAAATGTAAGTACCATATTTTTAAAGATATGATTAAGAGTACCAAAAAAAAACTTTTTCAAACCATGAAGAAAGCAAGTGTTTTGAATTTTCTTTTTTTTTTTAACATTCAAGTTTGTTTTTCATATCTAGTATAAAATCATTGTGTTGTTAAAATTAAAATTAAAATATTTAAAGTTTATGATTTATAAAATAATGTGTTAATTTTAAAATATCTCTTTCCCTCTTTTCTCCTCCTCGATTTCCTTTCACCCACTTCTACACTCACTTCTCTCTGTTTTTCTTACTCCCACTTTCATTTATATACATCCTCTTTTCCTTCTACCTATCACTCTCATTTGAATATTACATGAGATGTTCATCCCAAAGTGTGAATAAAACTACAGCTATACTAAAAGAAATAACTGTTGTGTGTCTTGTTTTGGCCCAGTTATTTTTGGGTATAGTGTTGTCAGCCGTGGTTATTGTGACCGGCATCTTCTCATACTGCCAAGAGGCCAAATCTTCGGCAATCATGGAGTCCTTTAAAAACATGGTCCCACAGGTAAGCTTGGGGCTGGACCGAAGAGCTCTCGCCACCTTTGTCTCCTCCCCTTTAGGTGTCTTTGTCTACCCGGTCAGTGTCTTCCCAACCACCCATTTCTATCTTTTGACTGTGCAGCTTTTCGCAGCTTGCAATTTGAACGTCTTATTATTTTTAGAATGTGTTTTGTCCATGTTTTTGAAATCAATGTGACGGCTGGCAGTCAGTTCTGTTACATTGGATTTTGGAACGTTTGATTGTTTAATAATTATGTAATTAAATACCCACTTCCTTATGGTCGCGCACAAAACTCTTTACATATTTATCCATTTGAAGTGGACACTGAACAAGATTTTTAATATTGTGATGCAAGATTGTTGTTTTAATACTATTCAAAATATATGAATATATAATATATATTTTTCATAATTTAACTGAAATGATACAAATTATGTGAAACTGAAAGTTTATTTTATGTTTCACTCAACTAGGTGTCAGTTAGCTCAAATTTTTTTCCATTCATAGTTGAGCTCAAGCGAGCTTCTCAGTAAGCACCAAAGTATAAAGTTGAGCCGAAATGAATTCAATAAATACTAGTACATACATCAAAACAACTTTTAAAATAACTATCAAATAGCTATTAAAATCAATAAGAACATGTTCTAAAATAAGAATAATATTCACATATTATTTAAAATTGAGTAAAACGATAGCTTTGAAATTAAAATAACACTAGCATCTTTAAATAAAAATACCATATACCATTTGAATACTATACAAACAACATCCAGACAAATAGAAAGAAGACTAGGCAATGTATCATCCATCACCAGATACACACTATAGCACATAACATTAATAGCTTACTTTAAAAATATGAGTACTCCTAAATCCTTATTGTCAACTAATTGATCTATGATTTTAATAGCTCGTAACATAACATAGAAATTCTAATAAATTATTATATCTTAAAAAAAAAATTATGTATACATTATTTTGGATGAACATTTTTAATGGCAACTCTTGTTTCAATGTATGTTTGTAACTCTTTTCTTGTCGAGAGTTTTGTGTGACCATTTTATATTTGTTTGATATTTCAGGTGTACGGATATGATATGATGGCTGTTATCTGTGTTTTAAATCCCTTCACAAGTCCCCATTGGCAGTTTCAAGCTCTTATATATAATTTTTAATCCAAACCACACCATCACAACATTTGCTTGGTAAATATAAAATTTGCGAAAAAAAAATTAATGAACATCGGAATAATTGTATAGGCTATAAATTAAAAACTTTTAATAAATAATTTGATGATCAATATTGTCTTATTTTAATTTTTTTTAACACGTATGTACTATGAATAATTAATATATTTTCAGTTTTAAGATTCGTTATTTAAAGAGTATTAATATATTTAAATGTTATTTTTAAATATTGAATCGGATTTTGCTTAGCATTATTATTATGTGTATTGGTGATTTATCTCAACACCTTTAGAGTAAATGATCTATTTTGAGAAAATGGAAAAGTCTGCAAATTTTCCGTGTGCTGGGCAAGTGTTGGTAATGGTGCAGTTTTTACGTTTAATTTTCCCTGCTTCCCCTTGCTGCCCATGCAAGTTCCCGCTGTGTGTTAGAATGTTCTTCGTCACCTTGGCTACACGTTGGATGTTCTCTCCCACGTTCCAGTTGTTCCTGGGTATAGTTCTGGCGGCTGTCGTCATCGTCACTGGCATCTTTTCCTATTACCAGGAGAGCAAGAGTTCTAAGATCATGGAGTCTTTCAAAAACATGGTCCCACAAGTAAGTTTTACCCATATCCCCACCACGACCACACTTGATACCTACTGTCTCACTAACACTTTTTTTAACAATCTTTAACATTCCACACCAACATATTGACCACCTTTTTAAACAAACGATATGTTTTCTCTCCTAGAATGTGATACTTTCTTAGAATTCTTGTATGTTCAGCACTATTCGCTAAATAAATCTCTTCTCTCTATTTATTTTCTTTAATAACTAGGGCCAATGGCTAAAATTATATATTAAAACCTGGGAATTGAGAAAAATAAGAAAAGATTCAATTAATGGGCAAAAATAAGTTAATAATTCCCACTTGTAGCAAGGAAAAAAATGAGCAAAATCCAACTCATGAAGGTGAATCATTTTCCTTGGGTTTATCTGCTATTGGAGAAAAGTCACATAAATTAATACACATGATTTATTAATATTTCAGTCTTTCATCTTGTAGTTCTGTGGCAGTTCTTGGTGTTTTGTGTGTTTATTTGTGTTTGATAAAGGTAGAAATATTGATGAATTTGTGTTTTGATTTGTGTATCACTTTTTCTACTAAATAAGACAGAAAGAGAGCAAGAATGTTTCACAATTGTTCATTGGGTTTTAGCTATGTTATTTCCTCTTTACCTAGGTGGACTTTATCAATTTATTTATTTTTTCCATTAAATTTTCTTTGTTTATTATTTTTTATCTCTCTATTTTAAAGTATCATTCTTTATTCTATTTGTGTAAAAGTAACCCTCTAATGTTTTTAGTATAAATGTAATAAATGTTATGAATAAATGACACAGACTAATAATTATGGTGTTTGGATCTAATCGATAAATGATTTCACATAAATGGTTTTTATGAATTAGTAAAAAAGAATATTTTTACAAAAAATTTATATTGATTCACACACAAACACAATTATATAGATTTTTAACTCTGCTAATTAATTTTCAACTAAAATATATATAAGAGCCAGTATGTTGTTGGTCTCATTCATAATATTATGTTGTTAATTTCCTCATGAAATATATAATCATGATTTATCTATAATTGTTGATTGAGAAGTATTTTCTATATAAATAGTTAGTAGAAATATTATCCTGAATCATTAGTTCATAACAATTATTTCTAGAAAACCCATTAAAAGTTTTTTAAATTAGTTTTTGAGCTACTTACCTATTTTTGAAATCTAATCATAACCATTTTAACTGAAGAGTTTTGTCACATTTTAATTTTTTTTTAAATCCTTGACCCTAAAGCTCATGAAAAAATAAAGGATAAAAGAAAGACCTACCTGTAACTTTGAAGACTTTATAATAAAAAAACTAAATTATTAATAAGTCAATTACATAGCTCACTAATACATACATTATAAAGTTTAATCTTTTCTTTTGTCTGCTCTTAAAAGAATATAAATAAATTATCATGGATTAAATAGCCAATCTATTGCATAGTTGCTAAGCACAGTTATAGCTGCATCTAAATATATATATTTTTTTATAAATTGAAAAATGACAATTTGACACAGTTCAAGAATCCACTTGTCATTTTTCACTTTAAGGAATAGGAAATAGATTAGTAATAAAAAACTTATCACTCTCATAATGTCATAGTAAAATACACATAAATTGTTTATTGAATATCTTTGCCTTTGCACAATTCATATTAAAAAAAAGTGTCAGGTTTAGCCACCTGGATAGTGAGTGTTCCAAACTCTGATATTTATGGGTTTGATCACCTTACCAGGTACAGAAACTTTCCCCGCCAAGACATTAGTTTTCCTAAACTTGTACTTATACAAGGCAAATAATGGGACTATTTATTTGAAATTATTCTCATCCTTTGTCTTTGGCTAGATAGTTTAAATCATCAATAGCCGTATTGTTTAAAATAAGGTCTTTAATATAATAAACACAAACAAGTTCAATACCACCTGTGAATTCAGCACGACATATTATTTCAATAAACATGTTTCTGGTTAGGTTAGACATGTAACTCTACTACTCAGGGAAAGGGGGTTGCCCAAAGGATGTTACTGTAATGGGAGGGAAGAAGATAACATTGAAGATTCTTTCTTTTTCTCTTTTTGGTATGACCAGAGAAAACATATTTATTAGGTACCCACCAACACCTATTCATGCTGTAATAATGCCGGTTCATTTGACTCCCCAACACATTGGTCAACTATTATCCACCGACAACATGTGGGTTTATGTAGTTTTTCTATGCATATCATTAAAAGTATCACATAAATTCACACCAGTAGTACTCTAACCATTCATAATAACACCATCACTGTTTCTTTTAACTTGCCTCAAACATAAAGTCACTAATTACCACAATTCTTTGTTTTATGGAAAAAAGAACGCTGCAGAAAACCTCCTACACTGCTTTCGCTTATATTAATAAAAGCTACAAACTTACATCGAGGAAATTAACCAAATTAACAGTGTTGACTCTTGTGGAAAATGTACAATTCTCAGAGATCTCTCAGATATTCTCAGAGCTAATATAGCTTAGTCATTTTTTGTATGGAAATTGTCTCTTTAATTATGAGCTTGACTTCATGATTTTAGCACAAATTGTGTCCCAAAGTTAATTTATGGAAGTTAGCTGTAATAGAGTTTTAATTTGGTGAATAGACGCATTTGACTTTAGCTCACAAAGGACCAGAGTTGTCTTGTATTTAAGAGCAGTTTGTTCCTTTTTTAACATTCCTGGCTCGATGGAAGTGAAGTCTTACATTTTTACTTGCAGCGTTAACCAAGCAAAGAGTTGTAAAGTATCAATTTGGTGGCTAAAGACTTAAGACTTCACTTCTGAGGTGTCAGAAAAGGAGAATAGACATTGGTACTTGATGTCCTTGTCCATTTGTGAGCCGAGCCCTATATTCTTAATGACAGGGTTAAGATTCTACAATGCTTTGCTTGGGTAGTCTTTTATCTTAAGGATAAAGTTCCTTCTGGTATCATGACTCTCGCTAGCGTATAACTCGAATGGGTAGTAAGATTTGGTGCTAAAATAATAATGACCTAACTACAACACTGTGAGAATGTTCCTGAGATCTCTTTTAAGACATGAGTGACTCACAACTCAAAATTGATATTAAAATATTGTAAATAATTAGAGAAGAGTGATTCTAATCTGAAAACAAACTTGGATAGATCAGTGGTAGAGCACTAGTGTTAGGTCAAAGGTTCCAGGTAGGTTCCCATGTACAAATGTTATTTTTCAACCGATTCAAAAAATTGAAATACCATAAAACATAATTTCCCATTGACCACTCATTCATTCATTCATCTAAATTTGTGTTTTTTTAAAAGGACTCTGTTTATAGATAAATTTACAACATTAACATGAGTCAGAAATTTCTTTATATAACAATATTGTTAATTTTTATAATAACCGATGTCCACAAGCCTGAAATGAATAGTAAAATCATACAAAAGGTAGGGGTTTTAATGAAATGCCTTACAATCCTAAAACTGAAAAAAAAAAGATTGATTTCGATAAATATTTATCTTAATTTTCTTAATAAAAAATGAAAGAAACTAAGGTGATTTTTTACTGGCAATAATATTTTTCTTGGTCTCATCTTATATGCAAACACATTAAATAAACACTCTATTTCCAAACAAATTTTTTTTAAAAATATACTCATACAAACCAAAGAAAGGAAAAATAATGGGCGGACAGATGAGGCTAAAATGGATGGTCGTTAGTTTAATATAATTGCTCAATATAAATTTATATAAAATCCTGGAACAGTTAAATAACCTTTCAATGTCACTGTTGCTGACACCTTATATTATTGTAAGTTGTACTTCAAATAAATATAAGCGAAAGAAAAAAAACACTCAGTTCCAATGCAGCAAACTTTCACCCTGAATCTAAAAATCAAGTTTGGCTCTGATATTTTGTGATAACCTCACAACCCTTTGAAGAGATCTTATTTGGTGAGACACTCTTCTAGATAACTTCCGGTAAGGTAGATGTGATGGTTGGTGTCTTCCACCCGAGAGCTTTATTTCACTTCACTGCATGGTTGTTTAAAATGTCTTGAAATAGACTTAAAGAAAATAATTTTTGAATGTTATTTTTCTAAATAATTTTAAAAAGTGTTCACAATTTTATCTGTGTTGTTCAGAAATTGTGTGTAAGACCTGTGTTGGATATACATTTTGTATTCATTTAAACCATTCACACAAAATGCTACTCTATAAAATAAATCAACTATCACATTTATAAAGAGTTATTCAAGAGTTATAAATCATACATTCATTAATGTGTTACCTGGGTCATTCATAGTCATAAATTCCGATGTGAACAAAAGTCAGAATCTCAATGGGCTCTTAAAAAATTCTGAATGGAATACATTTGGACATGTCACCTCCCAACGATAATTTAAGTTAAAAGTGAGTGGTCTTTCATCTTTGATAAACATTGTGGCATGCTGTAGCTAGATCCTAGCACAGATATCGGAGGATATCCAGAGTAATATTAGCAAAGCAGATAAAAATTTGTTTCAAGTTCAGATTGCAGATAAAACTGCTGATTAGTTTTTACTTAATTTTCTTGTAATATAAATTATTTTAGTACATCATTTGAATAATTTAATTAAACTAAAATATTATCAATTTTATGGATTACATTTATATTTTTTACTTTAACTGGTGTTATGGTTTTGATTGCTTTGAAATGATACAATATTGGCAGATATTGATGCTGATCATATTTTGGCCATACATCTTAAATTGGGGCATTGGAAGTTAAACCCTAGGAAGTATAGTCAAGTTATTGATTTGACATGTAACATTCATGCTAATCCAATTAATGCATATGATGTGTTTGATTTAAGTATTCTATATTCAAACATATTACAATTTCTATTAAAGCTGATCAAGGTCACTTTAAACAATTAATATAATCCAATATATGCAAACATTTCCCCCAAGTGTTTAGGATCATCAATAACTTCCCCCCTCCCACCTCTCCCCTTCCTCCTCACACACCAAATTAGTTGGAAATGGGACATGCTATGGCCCATTGAAAACACTTTAAAAGCAACTCAACTTATATATTAGTGTTTTTTATATTAATACAGCTTGCAGTAGATGGCAAATTGTTGAAAATCTGATCATATCTTAACCCTTACCTACCAAGACATAACGTAAAGATTTTGTCACTAAATGATAAACAATATAGCCATACATAGCCACAAGTACTAAGCTGATTTTTCTAAATTTCTGGTATTAAAAATAAATTTTTGGATACTCTTTACCCCCCTACCTCCCCTTAAAAACTCGGTTCTGAAATCAACACTTTATTAGCAAAAAGTTTACTTTAGACACTAAAGGGATTTAAAAAAAAATTCCTCGCCATTTTGTGTGTGTTTCTTTGAAAATCATGACTTGGTCATACACACATTCACACTAATTTTTGTGTTTTGTTGTTTAATAATCCTTAATTATTTCCATTTGCTACCAACACAGGTATAAACACTGTTGTCATAGATATTAGATTGTTAGTTTTGACCGACCATAGCAAGACTGCATTTCAATGGTTATAATACTAGAGGAAATATGTAGATGTATGTACATTAGACAAAACTAGCAGCATAAAAGCTTACATAGGCATATCAACTTTTAGTAAAACCTTTGTTCTAGTTCTAGTTGACTGCTTTATACTCATACAGTTATACAAATTGTGCATACGTACTGCATTTTCATAATAATTTACCTCCGGCAACAACCTCTAAAGGAACTGTAGGTTTTTTGAAAGAAGATTATTTTCTCTAACAATGTGAGGGAGGCAAGTATTCAAATTCTGGAAAGGTGATTTGAGGTGTTTCTTTTATTTTCGTGATGTGGTTTTTAATCTTATTTCATATACATTTCCTCTTAATTGTTATAATACTCACCCATAAGTCATTAACAGTCCTTATGGCAACATTTATTGATAGATAATGCTTAAAATACTTTGTTTGCTCTTTTTTTTTT